>OY744477.1:71369926-71586342 GCA_963556175.1 Tipula confusa
ATTCACCCAATACAAACTAGGACCACACTGAGTATATATAAGCTATATATATATATATATATATATATATATATATATATATATATATATATATATATATATATATATATATATATATATATATATATATATATACATATTATATATATATATATATATATATATATATATATATATATATATATATATATATATATATATATATATATATATATATATATAATATATATATATATATATATATATATATATATATATATATATATATATATATATATATATGTATATATATATATATATATATATATATATACATATATATATATATATATATATATATATATATATATATATATATATATATATATATATATATATATATATATATATATATATATATATATATATATATATATATATATATATATATATATATATATATATATATATATATATATATATATCGGATTAATAATCTGCGCATGGTTTTTCTTAGATTTATTTAAATTCCTTGTTTATCAATATTTAAGTTTTATTTATTGTCCATTTAAAAAAAAAAAATTAAATTATGATAGTACGAAAATATCATAATATTTCTAGAGTATAAGATTTAGATCAAAATAATTTGATTGGATATGAAAAATTACATGATTATGTTTTCTACACAGTGTATATTGTGTGCTCGTCTCTATCTATATTATGTACACAAACACACACACGTTGACTGATTTAGTATAATATCGATCACGTCATATGTATTTAAAAGATCTAAAAAGGATATGTAAAAATGTATTTATATAATATACGTATTAAGTGTATCTAGAACACAACATAATTTTTGATATAACCCTGTAAAATTCTGTATAAATATGTAAATATATCCCAAGTGTTTATATACAAAATTTACACCAACAATAACCAAAAAAGCAACAGGAGAAGGGAAATGGTAAATTTCATTTTTTAATTCAAGGTCATTATAAGTTCGAATCTTTAATATAAATGTAAAGCAGCTTTCACTTGAAAATATTTTTCGTTTAGCTTCTGAAAACTTTAAATTAATTTTGTTGGTCGAATTTGATATACAATGTGGATATTAGTACTCGACTTTTGCATACAATCAATAAGACTGACCGATAATGCCAACAAATCTCAATCTCAAACAAGACACTAACATGATGGCAAACATGGAATATCCTAATCCTATCATAGTTTTTCTCAAATAAGTTCTGTCAACGCTGTCAAACATAAAGGGGCGTATAAAAAGCAGTTTGAAAAAACAGTCCATTAAACACCTCACAGGATCAATCCTTCAAAACACCAAGAACTCCGTGTTATAGGGATGTAGAGGTATTCATTAAGAATTGTACATACAGAAGTCATATTTGTTAAATGTGTAACAAAGTTGGGGATAGAGAAGGCTACTGTTAAATTGGCTTCATCAATTTCCACTTTCACTGCCAGAAGATATATCCGCCAACGGCACATTAGTTATGTTCAGGCAAAACCATGGAACGCATTCTAGATTATATAGTTTCATATTCAATTTGATAAATGTGAATGAACTCAATAAAATTTTTGCTTTACATTATTGACCGAGAAGGTCTCAGGCCAGATTAAAAAAAAGTGGATGCAATTATTCACATGCCTTCACAATCGGACGTTCCAACCTGACAATCATATGCCATTCAGTTCAAACAAATTTTTAAGTCCGCTTTACTTCTTACATATTACAATCGAAACTTGGAGATCATTGTTGCAAGAGTAGCTTCTTTTACAGGGTTTGGAACCAGGCATTACCAAAAATTTCCTAACAGCTCAATCAAACCGCAATCAGACATTTAAATCTTGTAATCAGAAGATTACAAAATTTAAATGACTCACAGTCAAAAGAAATCAGTCATATACCTGTCTAAACAAGTGACCTTGTAACCGACCTCTAATCAAATAATGAATTTAACCATCTTTTCCCCTTTTTGAAACCATGCAACACTGTAAAGTAGTTTTTTATGACCTTTACACTTGTCCGATTTATTTGTGGTGTAAATGTTGAAATGCACACTTGCTACATGAAATCACTGTACTAAGAAAGGAAGGGGGGTTGGGGAGAAATGAATATTCAAAAATATACCCATGTAGCGCCTCTTTGATTTTTATATTTGTTTGTTTTTTGTGGTTTTTTGCTAGTTTCGTCCCTATAAATGTTCAAATTCTAATTACGTAAAATTGTCGTAAAATTTTGAGGTATATTTCTTGGTCTATATATTATAATATATATTTATATCATTATATATAACGAGTATAACTTTTAATTATACTAAATAATTTGTATTATTACTTTTTATTTTTTTTAATATTTTGTGCGCTCTGGGTCAACAATCAAACGATTGTTTTTGTAGTTATAGGTGATCCCGATCACGCTTCTGAAGAGCTAATTAACATAAAACATAATATTATAAGATAAACAATAACAATATATCTCCCAAATTTTATATAGGGTTAAGATCTAATAACAAAATAATATTATAATTATTTATTTATTTTTATTTTTTTTAATATTATCACGAAATTTTCTGCACTTATATTACGAGTCGATAAAATATAAATCGTTTTAGTATCCTGTTGTATCGAAGAGATCGGGCAGTATTAATGGTGGACAATTGTGTGGATTACATGTAACCCGTGGTGGATCTATTGATGGATTTGCTCCTTCGATGCAAATACATTGTAAACAATTTCCGGTCTCTTGTGGTAGAATTGTTCCAATTTTGTAGGTAATACCTGCGGAAAAAGAAAATTATTAGTTTTTTGATACCTTATACATAATTCAAAAATAGTCAGAGTTCGTTGCAATTCGATGTAATTCTGCTATCATCGTAAAAACCTGAATTGTCACAAACAAGAAAAGTGAAATCGTAATGTTAATATAAACTTCCCAAAAAAGACAAGGAACGTTTGGGCACGAAGAAAGTCAAGAAACTTTGCAAAAAATGTATGCAAAGTGAATTAAAAATTAATGGAAAAGATCTTAGTGGAACGATTTAATTATAATTTCCAACTTGCATCCAAATCTAATATGAGTCAGTAGCACGATGGGTAGAGGCATAACATAAATACTTATAGTACTACCATCATAAGAAAAAAACAGTTTGTCCATTGATGTTCCAGATGTCGGGTCGATAGAATATCGTCAACGTTTAGAATAAAAATGACATTTAGGCGATTATACATATAAAAATATTTAGATGATTTTAAAACGACACCAGTAGCGACATCTAGCACGTTAATGGGCTAATATAACATGGTAGAGTTGATTCCAAGCTACACGACGATAGACAATTTCATAAAAATATTCGCTCACATAACAGTGCTTTATCTTTTGGATTGATGGAAGCAAAAATGGCTGTCTTTCATGAAGGAGGACCATATGTGTTCAATAGTCATGGTCAAGTTTATTATAGAACAAGTCAACTGCAACCAGTTGCAGTATGGCCAATTTTACGTTTTCAACAGGCTACAGAAATTCAAACACAACATACTTCCAACAAGCATTGTTCTTCGTAAATCCTCGATTATTCAGAAACCACAATCAGCTTGCCGGCATTTCTACTGCATAGTTTACAAAATAGAAGCTGAAGCAATGCAAGAAACGTACGATGCAGGTAATGCAATCCCGATTGTGTACCTGGTGTTTCACTAAAATTGTCACTCTTACTAGGAACTATACAATGCACCCACTGCCATTGAAATTGCCATGGTATTCATTGACAATGATGGTCAGCCGCTCTTTGAAGTGATATTCGTGTTTTTCATATTTCATATTCACTATGGTAAAGCTGGTTATCAGACAAAATAGAAGTGTCAACGTTAACCAGGAGCTCAGGTTTCCTGAGTATAATAACGAACCATCCGACAAAGCTAAAAGAGGATACTTTGACAGCTCTACAAACAGAACTAGGGCCAAATCCAAGGAGGAACTAATCTCTGCTGTTAGAGACGGGCAAAACAACCCTGTTTCAGAGTTTATGGAACAGGAGAGGGTTGTTCTGTGGAATTGCCAAGTAATACTAAGTGAAATGCAACTGCGAAACAAAACAATATCAGCAGCAGTGTCAAGGAAGGTCTCCTGATTCTCGAGAAGATCCTCGATGGGATTGTTTTCCGCAAAGATAACTGGAAAAGAAATCAGAGGAAAACGCAAAGGATCAAATAACTGGCACACATACAGGCGCTGAAAACAAACGGGTGGTCTTAAGTCCAGCTGTGATAAAATTGGATAAAAAAAGAAGAAATGGTTGCTTCTAGCTCAGTTGAAGCAGAACTAATTAAAAAGAAAAATGAAAGTAAAGATTCGCAAACATGGACTGTAGTTCTGTCAAAGTAGCGACCACTTAAAAATAAGAAACAAAAGAAAAGATCCCAAAAATCAAGGATAAAACCGGATCCCCTGCTAATTAAACTGAGAGAGGACCAGTCTTATTCATAAGTGCTAGATGCAATAAGAGAAAAGGTTAACCCGGAGGTTTCGAATATGGAGATTATATCTATATGCCGCAACAGGATAGACGATGTTCTTTTAGAACTTAGAGCAAATATGACCTACAAAGCAAACTTCTGCGAGACATTGTGATGTGCTCTTGGTGTGACGGCCACGGTACGGGGCCTGCAACCAAAGACCAAACTACAAATCAGGGATTTAGATTGTCTCTTTTTTTGAATGGGGAATAAAATAAACCATCAGACGAGACCTCAACTGATTTAATGGTTCATTGAAGGTTTCACTTACGAAACCTTATTCGAGCAACACATGACCTTTGTGGACATCGACGCTCGTGAAACATCTGAACTGCTTAGGATAGGACCACAAAAAATAGGCTAGCTATATTGTAGAATCCACCAAATCTGTCTACTATAAGATGAACTGCAAGGGCCCCAACAGTAGTGAACTTTGCCTCTAGTGTGAAGAGAGAGGCCATATCAAAAAGGAATGTAAATCATGGAGCCAAAGAGGGATTTGTTTGGAGCAAAGTTAAACATTGCAATTATGTCGGTTGCTATTTAACCCCGAATGAACCAATCAATGAACGCTTATTGAGGGAAAATGTACGCCTCAGCAGATAAAGCGCAGAAGGTCAACTGTACCCTGCTATAACCGAAGACTACCGCAAAAGTATTGGAGTGAAAAATAAGTTCATCGGATACCAATGGACAGTATGTTACGGACATGGCAGCCAGAATAGAACTTGTGATGATGAATGAAGGTTGTGAATTTACATTTAAAAGATCTGGCTTTACTGAGACCTGGGGTTTAGGCTATAAAATTGTAATGTGCTAACTGAGGACACTGGCACTCAGCCACTTAATGGAGGCAATCCTAACACTACGTTTCCTTTTCCCGGACCACTCATATGTCGGCCGGCCACCTTGCCCTAATAAACCGGAAGAAGTATCTCGGAAGAAGAGATCCAACAATCTGCTGCCTTCCTCCAAAACAAGAAAGCACCAGGTCCAGACAGAGTACTAATATAAAAAAACTTTCAAGATGAAAGCTTTTGTCCTAACTTGAGGTACTTCATGTTTAGAAGTACCTAAACCGTTATTGTTTTGTGGAGAATGTATTCCCAAAAGCATGGAAAACTTAGTGACTATAGTACTCGTAAATAAAATGAATGACAATTGAAACTTTTCATCGGCATAAAGTCCCTTGTGTATGTAGGATACAGCGACTAAATTATTAGTATCATTTACGTCGTTGAACTTTATGTCGTTGAAAACATTACGTCGTTGAAGCAAAAATAGTGACCAAGAAACATGTTATGCTGTGCTGGCATTGAAATCGGCAAGAATAAGTCATGGAGAAATAAACTACTTCTTGACCCAATTTCTTACGGGTTATGAGTGTTTTTGCAAATATTTGAACACAATTGGGAAGCTGGAAGATCATTCGTGTATTTATGGAGATGCAACAAACGATGATGCAGAACACACATTTCTTAAATGAGGAAAGTGAAAACAACAACAACAAGAAATGTAAAGCAATATCGGAGACTAGACGTCCATATATACGAGTAACCATCTCGAAAAAAAAATTCAAAGTAGTTCCAAGATGGATCACTGTTTGGCGAGTCCCACACTTTGTGCATAAGGTATTTTCCTCCTCTATTAAAAAGAAATCGGAAAACAGGCAAATTATACAAGACCATTAATTTACAAATCCGTGATCTTCTTTTTAATATTAACACATGGTCAATTTGACTTCAGGACGTCTTACGAGATTGTCCTCTAAAATTAAAATCACTATTTTGATTCGTGCTTCGGTATGGATCCCATCAGATCATCCAAGTTGTTGTCAAATAAGTCTTTTTGTTTGGGTTGGCTGAAATCTAAAACAGAGATCCAACGTATAATCCAAAGTACAAATCTTGAACTTCCTGTCCGTTAACATATAAGCTGGGATCGGGTTAAATTTTGGCGGTGTCAAATCAAATGACGTTACCACAAAAGAACATTGCATATAATATAGAGCATCAAAAATCAAGGTACCACCAGGCCATCATTACAGAATAGACAAATCAACTATATATGAACCGTTGGCCGTAACAACCCCAACAAGGCCAACACGTCTTAAAGCGAGAAAACGTATATTTAGAGAACGATGAAAATCAGAAAGAGATACATGAATATTCTTCACAGCTGCTAAACGAAAAAGATCGATGAACTCGAAGTCGCAGAGGAAATCGAAAATAATGCAGACCTATATTTTGTGATGGGTGCCTCTCTAGCATATTATATATATATATAGAGTACCAAACGAAAAATGGCAATATCCTTAAGTTCCTGATTGATTCAGTTACTTATAAAAGTTAGACATCAATTTGCCAAAAACACGTCGATTCAGACCATTGTAAATTTAAAATTATAGATCTGCAGAAGGGGAAATCGAAATCAGCACGGAAATCTGTGGACAATTTTTTAAAAGCAACGGGATCGACACAATTATATAATTTTTTGTTTAGGATTGAAAATATTCGACGTCATAATGACGAAGACACACTGAAGTTGATGTACAAGTTGATGTGTACACAAAAGGGCACACCAAAATCATATAGCAAAAACATTAAACCAATCTTGGAAGAGTATTATTTTCCGCGAATGCCTAGCTTAGAAAAAAAATATATACAAACCTGCGCTACCTGCTACACCACTAAGTATGATTAACATCCGAATCAAATACAAATCCGACGTATCCCGCCGCAATACTCCACATTGACGTCATGGAAATTTGTTTGCATCAAATCTAGATCCATTTGCCATGTAAAAGATCTTTTTTCATGGTGGAAGATCTTTTTGGCAACGAAGCTGAGGATAATAACGTTACAATCACGATAACATCGGTAAAACGATTCAGTAAGACTCCAGATAAAAATCCAATATGACAACACTGGACAGCTACAATTCTTCAAGTAAGACAAGAAATCTGCCTTTGTCGACTTTGGTTTTTTAACTGTTGTTATCATAACTGTCGTAACCAAAAGAAAGGAGTCAAAAAGAATGATGATTCTAAGTAAACCAAGCTATCTCAAGAGAATTTCACTAACTAACAAGGAACCCAACCAATTAAAATAAACTTATGAAACCTGGATCTTTGGTGACTAAGGTGGAACCTCCAAGAGGGAACTTCCCTTAAACTTTGTTTAATGAGTAAAGATGTTACTAGTGACATTTGAATGCCTGCAAACATGTTGGCGATGATGGAAATTACACAAATCTCTATCACTATTAAAAAGATTCACTTTCTCTCAGAGAAGCTTAAATAGGCACAAGGAGACGTCGGTTTGGCTTCTTCTGTTTGTGTAAAATAATTGGAAAGACTGAATTCATAAAACCAGTGTTTTGTGTTTCTGTGTAGGTTAATAATACCTTATAAACACCATCAACATTTTTTGATTTAAATTTTATGTAATCTGACTATACGAGCAAAAATCTTTGGCGTTTGTGGTCTTATCAAGAATATATAAAGATTTCAAATTTTTACTCTTTATTCGATGCCAACAAAAAATAAAACAGGCTTTATGCAAATGCCTTTTAGCCATATGGAAAATTTCAATAAAATCGTAAATTTAAATTCAATTTACCCCCAACAGATGATTTAAAATTTAAATCCTTTATCCGCATATAATTCGATATCGTCAAACAACCCATTCGATACTAAACAAAATTTCATTATCCAAATCGGTAATTCGACTAAAATTACAAAACAAAACACATAAGGAAAAATCCCTAATTCAATTTTCTTCCACACACACACACACGCAAACATACATAAACACACACAGCTTGAATCCCATCAAACCGAATTGGGAAACCTAACCAAGTAAAACGAGAAATAATAATCAATCCCAATTTAATGATGACAACAGCGACGAAGACGATCAACAATATTATATATTGTTGAAAATTGATTTTTGAATTTTCCGGGATTTTCTTATTTTCCTGGTACGAGAGGAGTGTTTGTATGATTGTGTGTACGAGTATCATATCATATATAATATATGCATCCAGTATCTGAGAATATGTATATGTGTACAATATATTGTTGAGACACAGAAATTGATTGATTTTTGATTACGAATTTTTTGAATACACTGGAAGAGGGAGAGAGAATATGGATGTAGCTCGATTATAATCTCATCACTTACCCATAACAATACAGTTTTCTTCTCGTGGTACTTCTGTCGTAACAATAGTTGTTGTTGGTGTTGTAGTTGTTGTTGTCATTATAAATTGTGTTGTTGAACCATCACCGGTTCCTGCTGTTGGCGATGATGATTTTAATAAACCATCTTGGATTGTGGTTGTTGTTGTAACATTTCCTATTATTATTGTATCGTAATCTGTTAGATTATCGTCTGTCGTTATACTACTATCACTGTTATGACTAATATTATTAAAACTATTTACTATTAATTTATTATTATTATTATTATTATTATTACTATTTACACTATTTATCGATAATTCAGTTGTGAAATTTAATGATGATGACGTCGATGATGTTGTTTCTAATGGTGTGAAAATGGCCAATGGGATCGGTGGTAGTATGGTCGATATGGGTGCAAAGGGTATCGGTGTATCGATAAAATTTTTATTACCATTAAATTGGCTGATAACACTGTCACTCGCTAGCACATTACTATCCAAATTTAAATCGTCGTTTTCCACATTTCCCGATGACGTAATCACATAATGTTGACCCGTCGTAATATCATCGATTTTGATATGTTTCAACTGTAACTCACTGTATTCATCATCGTCGTCGGTATTCGCTGGAGCCGAACTCACAGTTTCGTTGATTACGACTAAAATCGTTGATGGAATTTCGTTTATTGGTGTCGTCGATGATATACCAGTGGTTGTTAGTGACTGTTGTGTTGTTGTCGTTTCCGCTTTATCGATAATTTCTGCTTGCATTTCGTTAACATTGTGATTAGAATGAGATTTAAATGAACCATCCGAATTATTGATTATCGATTGGTGGTGATGTGGTGGTCCATCTAAATCGCTCAACGGTATGTGCAATGGTAAATTGATTGGGAATGATAAAATCCCCTTTGGAAAATTATTCACATATTTTCGTGTGTAATTCGTTTGCAAATATTTATTTTTATTTTTATTCGATTGTTGATATTTCGTATAGTATTTCGATTTGGTTGAACCACCGCCACCGCCACCCTCACCAAAATCTCGGCCCATCATATTTTTTGTTTGCAATTGAAGTTTATTGTTTCGATTGTGCGATGACGATGATATTTTTCGTGTTATTTGCCCTGACGATGATTGTAATGTTGATGTTATGTCTGATGATGAGGATTTCATTGTTTGTACTTGATTTGATTCACATTGTTTCCACCAACAAAATACTTCACCGTCGACACATAGACATACTTCGCATGGATCAGTTCGTGAAATCTGGAATGAATACAATAAAAAATTGGAAAATGTCATTATTCGTTATTTATATACAAGTTAAGACAATGGTCAAACCATGTCATTAACAGTTTTAACAAAAAAAATAGTTTTACATGTAACTTTGACGACAATTTGGAAGCAATAAATGATGAAACGACTGTATAGTTATTAAGTGGAATAGAAGTCAACACAAGGCACCATCTGCCGCATTGGTGACCCCAACAAGTTAAAAATTATTATTAAAATTCTCAAAAACTGAAATTAACAGCCGAAAATTTCAGTAAAACCAAATTGTGGTAAACAATTTCCTCACAGTTCTCGAGAAATGACATAAACGCAAAATATCTTTTTTGCCTGTCAAATTGTATAAGATGCCAAAAACCTAACATTACATCAGAAATTGTATAATAATTAGCCAGCAGCCACACAAACTCGAAAATCAGTCAGATAAGACAGAAGCCGACTTGGATTCGTCTCGGTTTCTAGGGAAAAATAAGGATCAGGTAATAAAGTTTGGGGTTTACAGATTAGGTTATTAAAATGTCAACTACTAGCAAAAGTTTAGAAGGCATTAGTCCGTTTTAGCATCACTTTGGATACATTAGATTAGTTTTCTTGTTAACAACTATATATACACAAATTAAACATTACACAGGTTTAATTTATTTTATCAATTCTCACGAGATTAAAATCTGAAAATAGTTTTTTACCCACTTTCCGTTTTTTTTATATTTCGCCTGCACTCTGCGGAGAGAGAAAGAGACAGAACGTTTCATTTATATTGTAGTATATAGAATTTATCCTTCTTCAGCAACTTTGTTATTTTGGTTTGGTTTTTTTTTTAATTAAAATGGAAAAACTGTTTGCAATTGTGGAAGATTATTTTTCAACAATGTTTTTTTTTATATATAACATAAATGAAATGTTACATAGTACAAAAATAAAAAAAGGAAAAAAGACGGAACTTTTCATAAAAGCTCCAAACCCACAAAACAAACTGGAAATTATTAATTGTGTAGCTCTTCTCGTGTGTATGAATGAATGGTTGGTTATATTTACATATGTGTGGATATACGAGTATGTGTATGGAAAATGTTGATTTGGGTATTTTATTTTTTTATCATTTTCATGAAAAAGGATTTTAAATTGTTATTAAATTTTTACAAAAAATTTCAAAAAATCATGTGGTCAATTTTAAAAAGACGTATGTACGGCTAATTGGATATTTTTGTGAGTTTGTCCGATAGACGTTCAAATTCGAAAAAATAATATCGATAAATATATGATTAATCAAAATCATAATAATTCGAACAAGAAAATTATGATAATAAGTTTTTCCTCTTGTTTTCCATAAAAGCTTAAACTTGAATAATTTTTTTTTATTGAAAAACCATTACAAATGAAAATGGCATAGAAAAGCAAAAATTTTTTGTTTGCGGTTGAATAAGCTTTCAATATATTATTATATTGTATTGTTGAGTATCGTTCGTTGGTTAAAATAATATATAAGGGGGTGTGAAAATCATTTGTTTTTCTTTATCATTAATTTCCATCAATATAAATATAAATTTGGTTGGTTTTTTCTTTTGTTTGTTTGTTTCATTAATTGTTCTTGATGTGTGAATTTTTATTAATTTATTGTATATTCGTTAGTGGTGTCCAATTATTTATGAAAATTTGTAATCATTTTTCATTTTAAATCGAATAGTTATTTTTAAGGGTTGTATAAAATATTTTCGAAAAGCAAGAGTTATAACATAAATAACATCTAATGATCCATGTCATTTTGATCTATTGATCATCAGAAGTCCGTTTCCGTTCTTGGAACTAATTAGGATGTCGAATTAGATTTCTTTCACTTTTCATTGAAAAAGTATTCATTAAATAGTCCGTGGACTATTGTTTGATCCATTGAAATTTTATGGACCTGTTGTATTTTTGGCAAAATTATTCATGCATAAATTGTGGACGGTTAACTTAAATAAGAATGATGAATTGTCAAGTCAGTTACGAGATTATTGAATTGGATTTAAAAGTCAGTTAAGATCTATTTAACGGTTGTCACTTTCACGTTGTGGTACTTCAAACCGACAGAACTGGATTGAACTTCAAGGATTTGAAGAAGCTCCCGAGAAAGGATATATAAAAGAAATAAATAAAGAGTACAATTATGTTGTGTTGAATTTATAAAAATTTATAGATTGTCAATAGAACACGTAATAAGGGTCCGACTTTGATGGCTGATACCTCAAATGTGGTCGACATAAGCATAAATACTGCTATAGAAATTCATACATTTCTACAAATTTTAAAATTTTGTAAAATTTTTGGACAGTGGTTAGCCATTACGAATTTACAAAAATTCATAAATTGTCAATAGCACACGTAATACGGGTCCAATTGTGATGGCTATCTATCTACTGGCAAAGCAACCAAGATCTTCGGGAACTGTTTAATAGTGTTTCAATCCCAAAACATTTTAACGATTATGACGGCGATGGTGACAATATAAAGCCAGATTAGGATATAGAGGACAAAAATACCATAAATGAAAATTTGATACCCGGGAAATAAGAGAATGTAGAATGGCAAACTGTTGAATGACCAGAAGGTAGCATTACAGGTAACACAATACATTTTTTTCTCTAAAATGGGTCTTAAATATTGATGTGACCAGGACGCAATATTTTCTGATGCTAACAGAAAGAAAAGGTCTAACTGATCAAACTGATCAAACTTTAACCGTTAGTAAACATTATGGTAGCTGAAACCAACAGAAAAGCACGGAAGCTCTATACGATGAATAGTAACACATTAAACGGAAGTAGTATGATACAAATTCTTTAGAAATTTTTGCTCTAATCGAAATTTTAGTGTTTGAGTTATGTCAGGACAAAGAATTTTCCAATTACTTGGCTTTTTAAGGTTTGATAACTATCAAACCTGGCAAAAGCGATGTAAAACTGAAGAATTGGTGACATTCCGTGACATGTGTAGCATGTGTATAAATACACTGTATTAAAACATGCTGGACATGCCGTGCAAGGAATTTGACTTAACAAGTTCTAGGTCCCCTAATGATTTTGTCGACGATCAAAATTGATTTTGCCTTAAAAACCTTTTGCCGCACAACTAGATGAAAACTATAAACTTCAAACGCTTTTGTTGTATTCCAACGGATTTTGAAAAGTATTGGTTCGTTTAGAATACTTTCGTTTATTGCATGCAAGTGCTCAAGCTTTGTTATATATGTCATTCGGGAACCATTTAAAAATTAAAAATCAAAACAATGCATCCGAGCAGTTTGATTGCGGCCTACTAGTTCACAAATCATGGATCATCTTCCTCAGAAGTGAGTAATCGAGTCTATGATCTTTTGCAAATGCAGGTGTCGATTTATGCAGCCCATTTCAAATAATAAATAAAGTATGATCCCGAACTATTGAAAAATGGTATTGGGCAATTTTGTAAGTTTTCCAGTAAGGCCGATCAGATATGAAGATGGTCTTTGACTTAGCTAACTAATCTTTTATTACTTCTTTCCAAAAATTTACAAACTAATTGTTGGGGTCAAAGTTTACAAACAAGTTTTTGAGGTCATTTACCTATTATTTAAGTATGAAATGCACAAAAATGAAGCTTTGCGATAATGTATTAATCCAAATTTTGTTTGGCATGTCATTTCACCACGGCCTCCTTATTTTGGAGGTTTATGGGAGGCTACGGTCAAAAGTGATAGTTACATTTAAAAAATGTGGTTGGTAATAATTCTCATACATTTGAATAGTTTAACAGATTGCTATAGAAATTAAAAGTTGTTTGAATTATCGACCTATTGGTCAAAAGTTGGAGGATCCGAATGATACGACCAGTTTCACACCCGGCCATTTTTTGATTGGGCTTCCAATAACATCTTTGCCAAATTCGACTCTTTTTCTTCTCAATTTAAATAGATTAGGTAAATTTCAAAAGATTCCAGCTTTTACGTCCAGAGATTTTGGGAACATTGGCACCGGAAACAATTGGAACAAATTCATCAAGGATTCTTGGCAGTATCAATATGGAAAGCAACCGCCGTTCTGATGATGTCTATAGAAAGTATTAAAAACTTTGGTTGTCAATGCCTCCTAGGCGACCATGCAGAGCCTAAAAAGGAACAGTTCTTCTGGGGTTTATTGTATTAATTTCAGCTTTTGATAGTCGAAAGGGATACTTTATGGTACTATCTTTTTGACCTTAAGCTACTAGTGGCAAAGCGAAGTAATGATGAATGGCGAGTGGCTGGTGATATAGCCTTTACTTTTAAGAAATGAGACCTCATAGATTAAGACATAGCAAACCTATGTCTTAATCTATTGGACGAGTTTATAGTTTGCTTTTATAGTGTCTCAATGCTATGTCCACATATGTCTTAACTTTTATATGGCACATAAGTAATATGATTTTGTTCTTATCTATGGTGTTTACCCCTGCACGGATGGTGCAGCATAATCTCTGAGAGGAGATATGCTGCTCCATCCTATAACACCATCAAATGTTGATGTTATTAATTTTTTAGTATGAAAATAGTAAAACGGCGGTGTTTTACAAGTACAACATTGGTCCAAAGACGTCGTTGATGAATAGCTTCTCAAAACTAAGTGAATATGGTTTGGCAATAACTTTTTATTTGATTTAATTAATCGCTAGTCAAATCCTTTGTCAAAACCCTTTGACAAATGATTGTGCAACATCTAGAAAAATAGTAGAACATTATTCCTTTTCCTAAGAGGAATGTTTGATGGTATTTACAACCCTATCCATTTCCTCGTGATTCCATTTTGACTTTGGCAAAATACAAGCTTATATCCCGATGTCTTTTCTACGCTGTTTATATTGTATTTTCTACACTTTTCTACTTAAATTTGATTGGCTTAATTAACGGAAAAATTATTATTGTTCAGGTATATCACAAATTTATTAGCCTTTTGATGATGTGGCATACTTCCTTTACTTGATCAGCGAAAGCTAAGGGCTTTCTTTATCGCTTCTTGCCCTATTTCTACTTGTCAGTCTAATTAGGGGATTTGAATTATTTGGCCATTTTAAATTTTTCGTTGCTTTCCAAAAACAGTAATCTGTTCTTAGGTCCACTTAAGTAATTATGTAAACTCTGGAACAAAAGTTCTTCCTTCAATGTAAATTTTAGAATCTTATAATAGCGCGATTTAGTTTCCAATTCAGTAGAAGAGTTTTGGATTGTTGCTATTTCTCCTTATTTTGTGCTTTTCTCGAGAAAGTACTTGGATGACAAGGGGTGGTGGATGTAAGGGGTGGTGCGGATGTCAAGAGGTGATTTATGCTTTTTCTCAGGATTTATTAATTTCAGTATTTAACTTTTGAGTATTAAATGACATTCATTTTACATTTTACCATTTACCTGCACCAGCGATATTACAACATTAAATCCATGGTTTTCTCAATAGTTACCATCCAGCTTTGCGTCATAACGCTGAGCTTTTTTAAAGCTTTTTTACACTCTTTTGAATTTTCGGAGCAGTTCCTTTAAGGATACATGCTACTATTTACGGCGGTGTTCCGGTTTACATTATGCACGTTGTTGATTGAAAAATTACAGTTAAAGCAATCGTAGCTCTTCTCGTGGTCAATTCTTCGTTTCAGTTCTAAATATATTGAGCAATTTATATAATTTGCCATTTGTTTACCACCGCAGTTGCTACAACCTTTCACAGCTCGATTTTTGTTGCATTCTATTGAATTATGTGGTTCTTCGCAGATAGCATAGACACCTTTCAACGTCTCCGTTGAGCTTTATTATGTTCGTATTATTGACATAGAGTGCAAATGTTGGCTAGTTCTTTTCCTGGGTTCATCTACAGTGATTCTTCTATGCAGAACTAGTTAGTAGTTTAACTACTGTTTTGCCCGCTTCTATTTCCATGCGGAATAATGGTGAAGCCACATTTTTTTAAAATGTTCGCTTGGATCCATGAAACTCTCAATTGACAACCAATCGTTTCTGGCTTTTTAGTTGGCAAATATTCCTTTACCGTTTACTTTTTTTTCAAAATGGGTAATTAAATTAAAGATCAATGTTGAGTGGGTGGTATTTGGTTTATTTTATCTGTTCAGCGTTATTCTGAATATAATACATCAGATGATGTACCATATCTAAAATTGTCTGTTATACTTGTTAACACTTTCATTAAAGTGTAAGTAAAGCAATTTAACCATATAAGGAATTTAACCTTAAAGTAAAGTTGAAAATTAAACATGAGTATCTGACTATAGGTGCTGCCATATTTTTATTGCCTTAGACTTTATCGTGAAGCTCTCGCACGGCTTGGAATGATAAATCTTGCTCGGTTATGTGTAGTTTGATAAATCCTCCTAATGATCCTTTACACCTGGGATTATTTATTTACCGCTAGATCATTTATTCGACTGATTTTAAATCGGAAAAAGTATCTGCAATCACGTGACTAAGGGATGCATAATTGACCATTAAGACTTCCGAACCGCCCGATCAACATTCCAGTGATGGCTGCGGGTTTACGATCTTAATGTACCCATGAACCATAAACGTCAATATTCCCGCAAGGTCCAACGGTTCATTCTAAATCGTTCACATCACTAGGATGATAATTTGTTTCTAAACTGCTACTGCTTATATAATTTTAGTCGTGGGTTTCCTTCGCAAAGGTAGAGAACGTTTAGTTAAACGACAGTACTATTTACTACCAGAGTTCTATAATTAAAACAAACATAATTAATAATGTCATTGGGTTTAAAAATATCATTATCACTATTCTTGTATCCACCGAGACCCAACTTACGAGCATTAAAACAGCGATTTAATTACTTTTTAAATTATTTTTACGCTAATCTTTTTACGCAGTTCGAATGTAAAATAGCATAAAACAGCCAAAACGATGGGAAGAAATCATTTAAAGAGGAAGACCGGAAATCATCTTAGATAGAAGAAACAAGTAAAAAGCTCACTGATCTTCCTAAAAATATCAACCAACTGTCACTTTCAAATATCTTGAAAAATAATTACTATATAAAAAAAATGGCCATCATAATTTAATTCCACCAGTAAAAATCATAAGCTGCTAAATTAATCCACCTTTGCACATTCTTCTATGTGATGAGTCCCTGAAGACCCCTATTTTTTATTGCTGATTCGGATTTTACGGCTAAAAGAAAGTAGTATTGGTCTAATACTACTATTTAATTGAGCTTTCATTGTGATCAAACGTTTATAAATTGTTTCCTGAATTTTCAATTAATTTTCAATTTTACATAATATTATATATTAATAAATTTCTAATTCAGATACATAATTATTAATGAGTATAGTCGTTATCATGTAAATATTTGTGTTAATTGTGTTGTTTTGTTGTGGACAGTTTGTCATTTATATACTTTTTTGTGTTGTGTTTATGTTTTGCTAAAATCTAAAATGGAGTGTGTTAAGTGTACCTCGATTGTTACGATCGATAACATTACGTGTTCCGGTTTTTGTAACGGTACTTTTCACTACAGTTGTGCCAATATTGATCGCGTTTCATACAGAGCCAGTGTGAAATGTCCAAACATGTTGTGGTTTTGTAATGCGTGCCGAGAACTTTTATTAAATAAATCATTTCATAAATTATTTTCTGATTACTTTTGTTTTCAACCAGTGCTTGATAAAATCAACGATGAGTTAGTTTATAATAGAAATCTAATGGAAAATCTAATGGTTAAGTTATCTGCTACAGATAATAAAGCTGTGGATTCAGCTATTATGCCCACTGCTGTTTTATTGCCAGCTGATGAAATAACTTCATGCACTGGATTAAAGCGTTCGTCATATGCTGCTGTAGCTGCATCTCCTTTACCTGTGGATACTTTACGGTCATCCAGTATTCCTAGTGAAGTTTCATCATCAAAAAAGGTGAATTGTAATAGTAAAACAGCCCTCTTGGAAACTTTGCCTTCAACTGCTCGTATTATCAGTGCTTTATCATTTGATAATGAGGATACTGATGCTAATAATGCTGTGCCTACTAATTATGTAAGGTCCTCCAAGATTGGCGAAACTAGTTCATCAAAAATACCTTACAATCGTGACGAAAATATGCTCAAGTACCGTAAATCTTTTTGTAGAACTAACAGTATACCTAGTTGTCTAGGTATTAAAACTATTAAACCAAAGTTTTGGATTCATCTATCCAGGTTTGAGCCTGATACCTTGGAGAAGGATGTCTTATTAATGGCGAATACTTGTTTGGCTTCCGAGAACTGCAAAATTGGCAAACTCATCCCTAAAAATTGTGAACTACAAAATTTAGAATATATTTGTTTTAAATTGGGTGTTAATGCTGAATTTCGGGAAAAAGCACTTAATCCTAATACCTGGACAACTGGTATGTTCATTCGACCGTTTGAATTAAATTTTCGGACATCAGGACCCTCACGAGCCAAAATTCGGAAACCTATTCAAAATTTCAACCCTGCAATAGTTTAAGGAGTGATAGTTTAAATAGTAAAACCCTTCCAAATGACAACTTGCAGGTATTTGATAATTTTTCATCAAAATATGGTCATTTAAATGTTCGTAGTTTGGTGAAACATTTCGACGAGATTAATATTATGTTACATGTTCGGCAATTTGATGTTTTTGCTTTGTCTGAGACTTGGCTAAGTAATAAAATTACAGACAATTCTCTTTCCATAAATAATTACAAGTTGTTACGTTGTGATCGTCTTTCTAGATCAGGTGGTGGTGTTGGTTTATATTTTCGATCTCATTTAAAAATTAAATTAGTATCTTCTGGTTCCTTTGGTAAAATTGAATTTTTGGCTTCTGAGTATATAGGTTATTTTGGTAAAATTCTTCTGTTGGTAATTTATAACCCACCCCCTATAACAAGTGATGATATAACGAATATAAATGCTATTTTTGAAGATTTTTTGCCGCGGTATGTTAAAATGATTTGCTTTGGTGATTTTAATTATAATATGATAGTCAATAATCCTCTAACTATTTGTTTAAATATAAATAATTTATACTTTTTACCATTTAAACCAACAAGGATTACAGTATTCTAGATTTAATTATTGTGTTTGATCTGGATAAACATAATATTATATCTTATGAACAATGCGCTGTTCCTTGTATTTCGAATCATAACTTGATTTTTGCTAACTATAAGTTATGTCGTACTAGAGCTAAAATATCTTATAAAGTTGTTCCAAATTATAAAGAAATTGATAATGAATTTTTTACAAATAGTAATTTTTCGCTTGATTGGGAAAATTTTTGGTTTTATCCAAATGTAAATGACATAGTTGAAGATTTTAATTCAAATCTTTTACATTTAGGTTCTATTTGTGTTCCTCGCAAGATAAGAATTAATACATACTCTACTGCTCCTTGGCTAAACAGTTATATTTTGTTTATAATGAAACGCAGAGATCTAGCTTTCAAAAAATATAAAAAATCCGGTTTAGAACTTGACTTTAAATCTTTCAAATATTTTAGGAATAAAACAAATAAATTAATTAATCAAGCTAAACAAAACTTTTATTTTGGAAATTCTGCATTTAATTCTAAAAAGATATGGTACAATTTAAAAAAGCTTGGAATTTCATGCACAGCTAGTGATGCGATCATTGAATTTTCCCCTGACGATATATTAAGTTTCAATCAGGATTCAAATCTGGTCATAGTACCACATCAGCATTGCTTATTGATGATTTATCTGCTATGTTAGATAAAAAAAATTCGTTTGCTTTAATAATTCTCTTGGATTTTTCGAAAGCTTTTGATAGTGTAAATCATACCCAGTTACTTCAGAAACTTTTTTTGTACTATAAATTTTCAAATTCGTCGATAAGCTTATTGCACTCTTATTTGAGCAACCGTAAGCAGTTCGTGCAGTGTAGTGATAAACGGTCAACTATTAGTGACGTTTCTGCCGGAGTTCCGCAGGGTTCTATTCTTGGTCCCTTGCTTTTTTCTATTTATATAAATGATCTTTCATCGCACATTCATGATTGCCGGTTTCATTTTTATGCTGATGACTTGCAGCTTTATGTTAGTGGTAACATTTCTAATTTGAACGAGGTTGTGCAGTGTCTTAACTGTTACCTCAAATGCGTTTCTTTATTGGCCAAAAATAATTCTTTTGTACTTAATCCAAGTAAGAGTAAAGCTTTATTACTCTCCAGAAACAAATCAGTTAACTTTACACCGTCACTTTTGTTAGACAATGATCTCATCACTTTTGTTCCAAAAGTTAATAATTTGGGACTTATTTTGAATTCAAAACTGTCTTGGGTAGATCATGTAGAGTCGGTATGCCAACGAGTAAACTATAGTTTGTATAAGCTTAGGTTAGTAAACAAATTTTGTCCAACAAGTTTACGCATTTATTTAAAAAAACTATGGTTTACCTATTTTCACTTATTGTGATGTAATTTTTAATAACTGTGACAGTTCTTCGAAACGCTTACTTGAGGTTACTTTTAACAATTGTACTCGGTATGTACATAATCTTAGAAAGTTTGATCACATATCCGTATTTAAGGATTCTATTCTTGGTTGTGGTTTATTTGAGCTTTTTTATTGTAGAATTGCTATTTTTATTTTTCGAGTAATTAATTCGAAATTACCTTTGTATTTGTATAAAAAATTTAATTTTTCAAAGTCTCAGCGTACCAGAAATATCAACTTGCCGTGCAACAGAACTGCTATTTATAATGACTCATGTTTGGTGAATGCTATTGTTATTTGGAATAGTTTGCCAACTGAACTTACAAATTTAAGTTCTGTAAATATCTTTAAAAAGAAATTGTATGATATGATTGGGAGAGTGTAAATTTTTGTGTATATTATTTGTAATTTATTGTATATATTTTATTGTGCATATTTTATTTTGTTTTCCAATTTTTTTTTTTTTTTGTTTTTTTTTTTTATTATTTATGTTAGGTTATGTTTTCTTTATGTAATTATGTGTATATGCATGTTGTACAAAAACTTAGGTTTAAACTTCATTATAATAAATAAATAAATAAATAATATCCTTTTTTGATTCAAGATATAGATAGCGCTGTAATTAAGGAAATTCATTTTTTTTATTTCTTCTATAAAAAAATTGAGCTCTACTGATGCAGCGACCATTGGAATACCAACCAAGTACTTTACTTGCTAAACAACCATCATAGTGAAACTACATGTTCTATCGGTTTTATAAGTTCAAGTTTTCAAGAAATATTTGCCCTTCATTTACAAAAATATTTCGGTACATTTGCGTATTCTAGAACATTCGGGTTTTCTTAGTTTTATTTACGTAATGAAACTCATGGTGTGACGACACTTGATACTGATGAAATATACTTTTGATGTTTTGAAATTTACCACACATTGGTTAAGGACCTTCCTGGAATCAACTATTTATCAGAGAGTAGCATTATCTTGAATGCTGACATATTTCTAAAAAAAACCTGCTTAATTTAAATTCTCTCTTTTACAGTTAATTTCATTCTAAAATAGTATTAACAGCCTAACGGAAACTACTTCCCAGTATGAAAAGTAGAATTTTTTCCGATTACAGCGCCATCTATTTGAATTGCAAAGTAGGAAGATTTCTATTGAAGTGTTGTATTCTTAAGTCCTTGTTTTCAGAATTCACTTATATTTTTTTTTATAGGTTATGGTTGAATTTTATAATAATTTGACATGGATTTGTTAATTTTTAAAGAGTACTGGGACGTACCCAATTGCTCTTTGAAGAATACTCGGAACAGCAGTTGTAAAATTTAACACCTCACACACACATACAGACATACAAATTTGAAATATTTACCGCACCATGTACCCGTTGAACCCTCGTCAAATAAAACTAGAAAAAAAAATGTAATCTTGATGATTACACAAAAAAAAAAAAAATATCGAAAATATTAAATGCAAAAAAATAAAAATTATTGCTACCAATTTATAAAACTAAAAATGAATAGGTTTTCGGTTTTTCCATTTGCCAACTACCCCACTCGTTCATTTTAACTACCCTAAATACCATTCACTCGTACATTAATATTTATTATGTTTAACTTTTCTGTTGCTTGCTGCTCCTGCTGCCGTATTTGCACGAATTGTGTAATATATGTACCAGAAATAATATAAAATTGATTAACTCAATAACAGTAATAACATGTATATGATGTTGGAAAAATTATAACTGTATATACGTATATAAACGTACATTTATTGAAAATTTGTTTATGATTTTCCATTTAATTTTCCAAAAATTTCATTTTTATTTTTTTTATTTTTGTCAACTCAAGAAAATTAGAAAAATAAATGTATACTCGTTTGTATATATAAATGAAAAACTACAATTTGTTTTTCTGGTCGAAATCTATCAAAAACATTCAACAAGACGAGAGTGAAAAAGGAAAATTCATTTCCCAGCCCTTTTTTGCGTTTGTTTTTTTTTGTGTGTGTGTGTGTGTATCTCGATTCCATCAAGTTAATGAATTTGAATTTTATTTTTTGTTCTTCTAACATTGATGGATATAAATCGACTTTTTTTTTATTATATATATTGTGAATTTCCATAAATTTTCCCGCATAAGCCAAAAAATTAAAGATAAACAAAAGAAAGAAAAACAAGTTTAATTGATAATAAAAATGTGTCGGCATTTAACTTGTCATCGGATATCGGTGGTCATCAACAGTCGAAATAAGAAAATTCCATTTCAAATCAACGATTAATTATTTATTTATAGTATTGTAGTTTTCAATTTTATTGTTTTTTGCAAAATATTAGAAAAGTGTAAAATAATAATTGGAGAATTCTATAAATAGATAAGATCAAAAATAGCAGTGAAACGAGATAAGAATTTAATTGGTTTTCCTCTAATAATTGTTTTGTTATCTATCTATCTTTATAAAATTCGTTTTGTTTTTGCAGGCCAATGCTGGTCCGTACTGTATAAAATATTCGACCCTATTGAATACCATCTAGAGCTTGCTCTTTGCAAATCAGAAAATCATTCTCTACTACAAGGAACCACCCACCGCTGTCGGCTCCAAAAATTTATTAAATAAAACTTTTAGAATTGATCGGAAAAGTGTTCTTGTGGTACTCTTAATCTACATGCATAATTGTACAGAAACTCGTCGTCTTTTAAATCGTCCTATGTCAATTCAGATATTATTCGTATAATTCAAAAATAATTGGTTCTGAACAATACCTGTTATAGCAACAACATCAAATTATAACATGCGCATGTACATCCGTTAAATACTGATGACATGGGATATATCTATGCCATTGGGCATTTACATTTATTTTTGCATAGTCAGTTTTATAAATGAATTTTATTGTATTGTAAACTAACAACTACCAGCAACCAAACAACTACAGGTTAAGAGAAATTGAGATACCAAAGTTCAATGGAAACTATCAAGATTGGGTTGGATTCCATGAACTATTCTCAAAATTAGTGAATCGAAACGTCAGTCTAACTGACACTCGCAATTGAACGAATTGAAAACGCAATTGGAGGCGAGCAATAGGAAACAATTATAAAAGCGCAATGGAAATACTATCTAACAAATAACAGAACAAAAGGTTACTAGTAAACAATCATATAAACGCTATTTTTCCGCTAAATACAACAAGAATCAGCATCTGCAATTAGGATATTGCATGATACCGTCAGGGAAAACTTACATGCAATAACGAATTTAGGTGTCCACACTGCGAACTGGGGTGCATTGCGGTTGGTGCTATTTTTAACGAACAAATTAGACAGCGAAACTCTCAAATCATATGAGACGTCATTAAAAAATCCAAAGAAGCTTCAACCCACCTACGAACTTCTCAAGTTTTTGGAACAACATTACCAAGTGCTTGAAACTTTCGGCTACCAAAACTAACGCCGGCAAATTATAGCCATTGCCATAAACAACAAGCAACGATAGTTAAAATTCAATCATAAATCTGTGTATTCGGGCAATCATAATTTAGAATGCTGCCACAAGTTTAACAAAATGAGTCACGTAGAAGAAATGCAGCTTATCAAATTGCATAATCTATGCAGAAGGTGCCTAACCAAAGGGCACAATTTTCAACAATGCAAGGGAAGAACGTTTATGATTGCTGATCGACACTGGCTCACAAACGTCATTCATAACAACAGAAGCTAAACAACGTTTAAATCTATTAGGTCGTAAAATCGGTGCAGAAGTTCATGGTGTAGGCGGACAGGTTGCTAGTAGGGTCGATAGTATTGTAAATATCAACCTAAAACCAAAATATTCGTCAACATTTTCAGTAGAAATTGAAGCTCTGGCAAAAATAAGTAAAAATCTTCTATAAACAAAAATTGAGTTTGAAAAATGGAAACATTTGGATGATTTGCTGTTGGCCGATCCGACCTATAATATTCCCACACTGATTGATATAAAGGGTGGTTAAATTTTAAGGGCCGATGTTGAATGTGAACCACACCTAAACGTCAAGTTTTTTTCTGCATTTCATTTGACATTTCTCAATTTCAGACTAACTCAATTTGAACCATGGAAAGATACACAGTCGAGCAACGCGTTAAAGTTATTCAGGCTTATTATGAAAATGGGCGTTCAAATTCGTGATTTTTTCGGACAATTTAATCGTCCAAATGTGCGTACAATCGGAAAAATCGTGCAAAAATTTGAGCAAACTGGATTTGTAGGAGATTTTAAAACACCAGTGCATGCTCGTACAGCTCGTACTGAAGAAAATATTGCTGCTGTTCGCGAAAGTGCGGCTATTGCTGCTGTTCGCGATAGTGTTCGCTATCGTGAGATGATAACGAACTTTTTATGGCCCGAATTGGAAGATATGGATGTGGGTGATATGTGGTTTCAACAGAACGGTGCCACTTGCCACACAGCTAACAAATCAATGGCTCTTTTGCGCGACAAATTCAATGGTCGTGTTATCTCACGTGGTGGCGATGTCAATTGGCCGCCAAGATCATGTGATTTGACACCGTTAGACTTCTTTCTTTAGAGTTATTTGAAAGAAAAGGTGTACGTCGATAAGCCAGCAACAATTCAAGAGCTAAAGGATGAGATAAAACCGACACATTAACGGCATAGAACCTCAATTATGCCTAAGCACCATCGAAAATTTGGACCATCGGATGGAGGTGTGCCGCCGAGGTCGCGGTGGGCTTTTGGCCGATATTTTGTTCCATACATAATTGAACCATACCATATTATCATAATAAAAAGAATTGACAATAATTTCCTAAATAATTTGTGTTTTATTCAAAATCAACATCGGCCCTTGAAATTTAACCACTATACTGGGTGCAGATTATTACACGCAGATCATAAAACCACAGTGCATAAAAGAAAGTAAAAACGAACCAGCAGCACAGCTCACAGAAATCGGATGGGTTATTTTAAGAAAAAAATCTACACCCAACAATACAACATAGTGCTAAAATATAATTCACACGTCTCATCGACTGAGATAGATGAACAATTAAAAAAATTTTGGGAGTTAGAAGAAATGCATCCCCCACGCATCCTATAACTAAACCAGAGAAGGAGTGTGAGGAATTTTTTAGTGAAACGCACAGGCGAATGAGATGGGCGCTATGAACTACGTATTCCATTCCAGAAGGATCCAACCACGCATCTGGAAGGTTCCTTCGAGTCGAAATAAGGTTGTCAAAAGAACCAAACCTCAGAAAAAGTTATACAGTCTTTATGCGTGAATATGAACAACTTAATCACATGGAGATACTAAAATATGAGGATAATTCAACTGTAGCATAATATCTTCCACATCACGCAGTTGTGAAATCAGACAGCACGACTACCAAACTAAGAGTCGTGTTCGATGGGTAGGCAAAAACAACAACTGGAGCATCATTGAATGACTTAATGTTGAATGGTCCAACGTTATAACAAGACTTATCATCAATTCTAATGCGAAGGAGAAATCATAAATTCGTCATCAAAGCTGACAGACATAGAGAAGATTTTCCGCCAGATCATAATCAACGAAGAAGATTAAAATTATCATCGGCTGCTGTGGAGGGAATCACCAAAAGAAGAAATCAAAACGTTTAAACTTATATGGGACCACGTCAGCAACATAATTAGCTATTAAAGCCTTATGTCAATTAGCACATGATTAAATAAAAAACTACGCAATTGCGTCAACAATAACGTTAAGAGATTTGTATGTAGATGACATGCTTTCAGGCCCAAATACATTAGAAGAAGCATTAGAAGCCCAATCACAACTCATACAACTGCTAAAGTCAGGAGGTTTTAATCTAAGAAAATGGGCAAGTAACAAAACGAACTGAAAACATCTTTCTACGAGCGCTCGCCAAGATGAGCTATGCTCCATAAAGATCGACGAAACAATTAAGACGCACGGAATAACCTGGTACCCAGTTTTTTACATTTTTGGGTTTAAAATTTCACTGTCCAAAAACATGAAAGAACCAACAAAAAGGAGCATGTTGGCAGAACTAGTCAAACTATTCGATCCGTTAGGATGGTTTGCACCTATCATCATCCAAGCAAAGTTATCAATGCAGAATCTATGGATATCTGGTGTCGGATGGGATGAAGCCTTAAGTATTGGACTACAACAACAATGGAGCCAATTCAAAAAAAGTTTGAACGAAATTGAAAATATTACCATAAGCAGATGGATAGAACACAGACAACAAGGAGAAAGTTAACTGCATGGATTCAGCGATGCATCAGAAAAGGCATTTGCAACTGTGGTATACTACGAGACAACAAACTTCCAAGGCACATCGGTCGTTTATCTAATTGCTAAGGTTGCTCTTAAAACTAAGGTCGCCCATAAAAAAACAGCATATCATTACACCGAGGTTGGAGTTATGTACTAGTAGCAAAGTTATTAAAAACAGTGCAAGATTTCAAAACAGAAACATAATTCGATGATAACTCTTGGATGGATAAAAGGCGATCTCAGTAAATACCAAACTTTTATGGGTAACAGAATAGCTGAAATTCAGTCGCTCATGCAGCCAAGTCAATGGCTTTATGTAAAATCCAATTATAATCCCGTAGATGTAGCTTCACATGGAATCAACGCATGACATTTGCCAAATTATAAACTATGGTGGGAAGGACCAACTAGGTTAAAGAACTAAAATTACCCACTAGCGCTTGACCCAACTGATGAAATAAAAAAAATTGCTTATATTGATGAACGCACTTGCTCATCCAGAGTTCTAAGATTTTTCATGATTTTTATCGGCTCTTAAAATTAAAAGAACTATAGCATACTGCTACAGATTTATTACATCCTTAAAAAAGGAATACATCAAATTCCAGAAGAGATACCAAGTTTTCTAATAGTAGACGAGTTAAACAGATTACACGATGTAATCATAAGAACAATACAAGATTCGGAATTCGCCACAGACATTAAAACTCCTCAGAACAACGAATAAAACAAAAAAGAACTATGTACTTACGAATGGGCTCCTTGCAGTCGCACTCAAAAGGAGAATTGATGCAAACAAAAATAAACAAGCCAGTGTCATTCCTCTTGAGGCGCTGGTATAACGCACGATAAAGAACACATATTGGCCAGGGAGAATGTTAAAGCAAGAACATCAAATTATAACATGCGCATGCACTTCCGTAGCCCTGACCAACAGCACGCGAGAAACATTTCATATTTCAAACATACATTTAAGTGAATGCATTTATATCAAGTGATTATACTTGATATACCATCTTGAATTATCAATACCTTATACAGACTTTGCTTGTAGGATAAGAACCTGGTAAACGATTGGTAATGTTTAAAAACACACGGTTTTACACGGTTTTACTTGTTTGTCATAGAGTATCTTTTCAAAGGATTTAACATAAAATCAGCATTCATACGAATGCATCAATAATAACGGAGATACCGAATTAACACATTTGTGTTAACGCTTGTCCCAGTTCATCCTTTCCAAGTCATTATTTTTATAAGATGACTGTGGTTGAATGAAATATTTAGCGTACATGATACAAGACCAAATGAAGAAGCTTCATGAAAACACATTAAGCATCATGTTTTAAATTTTTTTCTCTTGATTTGTACAATCACATAACACCACATATACATAAACATGACGTACGTACTATGTATCTAATCTAACGCAAAAACAAAAACGATTTATGAAAATTAGTTAGGTGCGGTGCAAAATGGATTAAACAATTTATGAGGAAACATTTTTTTTGTTGTTGTTATTTCAAAACATTCAACACTTCATAAAATACATGATGATGATGAAAAGCCTTGCGGTATAATTGTGTGTGCGTGATTCAATTTTTCATTTTTATTTTAATACGGCGCGATAATCAAAAGAAACAAACAACAATAATGTTTACAACCACGAGTTTACCGGGTATCCCGATAATAACGCACACGTGAGATGTTTATTTTTATATATAAAAAAACAAATTAAAATTACGAACGATACGAAATTTAGAATCCTTTGGGAATATTTCGTTGTACACTCTGTTTGAGAAATTTAAATAAAAAAATAAACTCATTTTTACCACTAATTGTGTCACTGTCGTGACAAAAAAATGTTTTATGTCATCTTCATCAAATTTAGAGTTTTTTCTC
The DNA here is from genome assembly GCA_963556175.1 of Tipula confusa. Lineage (NCBI taxonomy): Eukaryota > Metazoa > Arthropoda > Insecta > Diptera > Tipulidae > Tipula > Tipula confusa. The sequence continues at coordinate 71,398,564 of OY744477.1, forward strand.
ATCATTTATTTTATGCTACGATTTTTTTTTGTGTTTTCAATTAATCAACAAAACTTTTTTTTTAGCTTCTTTATTCTATTTATAAATAACTTAATTATCCTGATAAGCTTTTTAATTTATTTTATAATCTAATTAAAATAATGCAAAGTTTTGTTTTTGTGTACTATGCTGGAGCTTTTAACATTTATCATTCTATTTAGAGTATAAATAGAAATTCTTAATATTTTTCATAATTATACATACTATATAATGTATAGGGTGGTTCATATTTTTTATTGCAACCGAATACTTGCTTAAATTTATCTTATTATAACAATCTAGATGTGATCCCGAAACAAAATGCATATTATCGTTGTAATGGCACTAAAAACAACCTGAGATGCAGATACTAAGAAACCAACCAAGAAAGGTTAAGACACCAACTTGAATTAAAACCAGGTCGCCAAGCTGACTCCATTACTTTTGATTACGAGATACCTTTTATAACCGAGTATTTCAATAAGATATTTGCTAGTGTAAGAAGCCATCATTGTTGATTGCACTGTCTGTGCTTTTGGATCTTTCTTTATTGAGTGCTGGAGAACTGTCTAAGGCCAAAGTGCCCATGAGAAACTATCGAGGGTAGTTAGTTTTAAGAGTACTAATTTTACCAAAATTTTGACCTCTTATTAAACCGTAAGGTATAGAAACCTTGTACTTGAGTACACGTTCCGTAATGTTGTATAGTGCCAATTATAAGCCAATTTTATTCTGGTAAAATGAATTTTAAAAATTTAGTTAAAATATATATATATATATATATATATATATATATATATATATATATATATATATATATATATATATATATATATATATATATATATATATATATATAAATATATATATATATATATATATATATATATATATATATATATATATATATATATATATATATATATATATATATATATATATATATATATATATAATTATATATACAGTGAAAATCTCGAATGCCGGAAACCCTAAAACACGGAATGTTCCCAAAGCCGGAACGAAATGTCACGACTACCAATTTCATATGAAATAAAACTCCTGAATAACAGAAACCCCTGAGACGCGGACGAAATCATAATTTTTGGTCCCATCGCAAACTTTTCGTAATAAAGAAAACCTTGAAAGACGGAAATTTTTAATTTCGAATAAAATTCATTATGCTTTGTATAGTATGTTTCTATTGGTTTATTTGTTACGAAATCCTGTATGTATTTACATTTAACTCGGGGAAACCCCTTATATGTACATACACATTTTTGTTTTTTATTTTATACGTCTGTTTCTTAGTTTTTTTGTTATTTTGTGCACATTGCATTAACTGCTCTTAGACAGTGTACAAGTACAAGTGAATTTATTGAAGTGAATTTATTTATTTATTGAATTGATTTATTTTATAAATCCTTTTTCAATTAAAGGTGATTTTTGAAATTTTTTATTTCGACATTAATCTAATCATGTACATCTGTTTTAGTGTTTTTGTGAATATGGCAGGAAAAATAAAAAATCTTACACTAAAAGAAAAGTACGAGGCAATTATTTTACATGAACCAGGGGAAAGTGTAAAACAAATCATCGCCCATTTCAATTGCGGTAGAACGCAAATCTACGAGTGCTTAAAACCGCAAAGTAAGATGGATATCAAAGAACGTTATGATTTTTCGATCAATAAAATTGCCCAACTGTCAAAGAAGTGGCGAGAATGTGAAAATGCTGAATTGAACAAAATATTATTTGACTGGTTCTGTGTCGCCAAAGCCAAAAATTTCCCAATCACTGGACCAGTTTTGCAGGCAAAGGCGAAAGGAATCGCAGAGAAAACTGGAAATTCAACGTTCAAAGCGTCTAATGGATGGCTTCGAAGTTTTCGCACTAGGTTTAACATACGTTTTAAACAAATTTGTAGCGAAGCTAACGATGTGGCGGATGACACCGTTGCCTTGTGGAAATCAAAATTTAAAGGTATTTGCAAGGGATATCAAGCTTACGATGTAGCCAATTGCGATGAGACAGCATTTTTCTTTCGCATGCTGCCCAATAAATCTCTTTCTTCAGCAAAAGATAATTGTACTGGAGGGAAAATGTCGAAGGAACGCGTGATTGTGATGCGGACCATTTTCGGGGACGGAACTATACTTCAGCCGCTGGTTATTGGGAAAGATAATCGTCCACGCTGCTTTAAAAATTTAGATAAAAATAAATTAGGGGTGGATTATTTGGACAAATATTCATTAAATATGGACCGGTGCCATATTTAATGAATATTTGTCCAATTTGAATAAGAAAATGAAAAAGGATAACCGTAAAATTCTACTTTTTCTCGATAATGCGTCATCACATCTTGATGTACAGCTTTCCAATGTAGAATTGGTTTTTCTTCCCCCGAATACCACTTCTATATTGCAGCCTCTAGACAATGGTATAATTGCCGCACTTAAAGTGCAATATCGAAAGCTCATGTTGCAACATTTATTGGTCGAGATGGAAAACTCAAGCAGTGCTGCAGAGCTGGTGAAAAAAATAACTCTACTAGATGCCATTGAATTATTAAAATCTGCCACAAAAAAAATTCAATCATCTACGGTCCCAAAACGTTTTTTAAATTGTGGATTCTCATTTGCCGAAGTGATGGAAGAAGTGGAAGATGCTCTCCTTTGCTCGAAATACAGAACATAATCCAGACAGCTTGTGGATCAGCTTTGTGCAGCGCAACACTTTTTGTGGAATTTGATAAGGAGGTCGAAACAGAATATTCGGATCTGGATGAAATTTTGAATATTATGACTGAAACAAAGAATGGTGGTGATATTCAGACTGAAGCTAATCTAACTGCCGATGGTACTACAATAGTTGTGAATTCAGAAGATGATGACACGGACGATGAAAGTGAAATTAAAACACAAGATGTTGTAGATAGTTTAAAGAATTTTGTTCGATTTGCTGCTCAGATCGGAAATTCCAATTTTTTCGAAAAAGTAAGCGCTTTTAAGATGGAGTACGCTGAGCTAAAAGCACAACAGAGAAAAACAAAACAAACCTCAACTTTGGATTTTTTTAAAAAATAATTTCATATTTTATGCATATGTATCCATCTTATACTTACACATATACTTACATCACATCTTATACTTACACATATTTTAAGATCTTTCGAAATTAACATACTTTCATGTTTTATTTTACAAATGAATCTTTTTGAAATTAGGAAATATTTTTCCTATTTTTTTTAATAAATAAATTATGTATTTATTTTATTCAAAATTTTCGCGCATATTAGGAAAAAACCTTAAGAAAAGCAAGACCTTCATTTAATTATACCTAACAGAGAAAAAATCTGAGAGACGGAAAAATCCTCAAAGCCGGAAATTAGTGGCGGTCCCATGGCATTCCGGCTTTCGGGATTTTCACTGTATATATATATATATATATATATATATATATATATATATATATATATATATTTATATATATATATATATATATATATATATATACATATATATACATATATATATATATATATATATATATATATATATATATATATATATATATATATATATATATAAATATATATATCAGAGGCGTAGCGTCCTTGGAAGCAAGGGAAGTACTGCTCCATTTAATTTTATGAGGCGATACAAAATTATATTTTGTATGATTAATCTTTTAAAAAAAGTTTAACCTTTTCACAATTATTAAGACGTTTACTAAAAGGAAAAACATTTATTTCCCAGCTCGGAACTTTAAAAATAACACAACCAAAAATATACGTATACATATCCATATGAAGAGATTAAAATCAATTCCCCATGGGAAGCAATATAATTTTTGATTATTTCTCTACCAAATATTACACTGCATACAAAATTTTCAAACAGCCGCTTATCCGGATATTCGATATGGATGGCAACCAAATGTTTAAGAATACTTATTACCTAACAGCATCCAATTAAAAAGTTAGATGGAAATTGGTCAAGAAAATATAAAGAGAAAACCGATAGATTTGCTGGACATCTGGAAAATATATTGAAACCACTGAGCTGTCGTTTTGACTTAATAATAGGAGAGGTGATGAAGCAACTCCAAAAAAACGCAATTATTAAACCAACACAGAAAACAACATCATACAGACCAGGATCAATATTGCCAGTAATTTATAAACTATTGGTAAAGTAAATTCTGCTAATAGTTGAAAAGAAAGCAAATCACTAGTTTATGTTCCACAGAATTCCGTGTTGTTGCACAAGCTTTTGATTAAGTGCGTCATAGAGAATTGAGCTATAGACTGTGAACTTTACTACCAAAGCAATTCAGAAATATATTATAGCATTATACTTAAATGAAAGATATTTCAGAATAAAACAACAGCAAGAATATTCTAAATTAAAAACAGTAATGGCTGGTGTTCTTCAAGGGAGTAATTTGGGATCGGTTTTGCACTTATTGTTTACTTATGTTATACGAAAACCGCAATGGAATAAGCAACATAATTGCCACGTTTTCCAATAACAACGCCTATTAGTAAGGTCCATGTAAACTTTACTAATAAAAAAATAGTTCATAAACCAGTATTTATAAATTCTAAACGGATTCCATACGCTATTACAGCCAGTTTAAGTATGCATTTGAAACTAAACTGCGATCGAAAGCCCATATTAAAAATATAAACCGAGAACTACATCTTCATAAAATGGATTGGCTAATAGCCAAACACTCCCAAATTCCTATACTGGTAGCTATTGCTTTATAAGCAAATCCTAAAACCCGTGTTTTAAGAACCCAAAGTTTTGTGAGCTATTGTAAAGGGTTTTAGACTACGGCGTAATTACAGTAATGAAATGCTCCTATAGAACTATTACAAATAAACTCTCAGTTACCTACAAATATCCCACATATACGATAGAAAATTCTTCACTATATTTATCTGTCAGTTTTATACATTTAAAGCTTTTGATTAATTCTATTTTAAACTGATTACGTTTGATATCGTTAAAAACTTTGCTAGTTGTAAAAACAAAATTAAAACAAATTATTCTAAAACCATAGAAAAAGAACATAAGAATGATAAATTTTGTATGTTAAAACGGCATTCGAAACAATAAAAAATATATAGTGTATATTGATTGTTGCATGCCAGTACAAAGAGAAACAACAACATATTTTTAATTATGTATCTATCCTTGTTGCATATTATTTTGCATTAGTAATTTTTATTTTCAGTTTTGTTTGGTTTTATTATTCCTTTCTCATTACTACTGTAGAGGTAGACGAAAACGGGTGTAATTAACAAACTAGCTATAGAAAAAAAAATGTGTTTGTTATTTTTGTGTTGGTTATGAACTTTGCAATTCAACTATGATTTATTTTTTTGTTTTTTTTTTGTAAATAATTATAAAAACAAAATAAATTTGGTCGGTTTTACACACTTGTTTTCGGCCAAATTTGTGACGTGAGCCTTATTTTGTTGTTATTATGATAAGACGTCATAATGGTCATTAGCACTACTTTCTCTTCCAGTTCTGGTTGGAACTGCAGCTGTAGTTCCAGTTGCTTGTCTTCTGAATTGTTGGCCAGCATTGTATCCTATTGCGATGTTGTTGTTACCAGGAACTGTTAACCATGCCACCATAACTTGTTAATGCTGAGTTCCTTAGGTGTTGTTCCACGTGAAGTACTATTCGTTGAGTTGTCTTCAGATTTCCCATGTTGCCATGTTGTTGTTGGTAATGTCGTCTTAATGGTCGATTTTCTATTTGCTATGAATATTTTAAGCTGGCTTGGGTCCAGCTTCATCCAGCACAGCATGATAGTTGAAGCAGACCATGCGTATAATGTTTTAATATCCTGAAGTTGAATGACATTTTGTACATGTTTTATTAATTTTGCTAATATGGCTCCTTTTAGTTCGAGACGCGGGAATTGATAGTTTTGTCTTGATTAGAGCTACCCGCGTTTTGGATATAGTAGCTGTGTTGTTACTTGGCCAGTGCGTAAATACGCAGATGCCAATTCTGAGGCATTAGCGACTCCGTGCAGTTTTTTTATCCAATTGTTCTAGTGTTCACCCATTTTGGTATTTTTATGTTAGAAATTTCACTTAGTTCCTCTTTGTACTTTAGCCATTTGGTTTGTATCTTCCTGGTAGTTGTTCATCCCAGTTTATTCCAGTTATCCATGCTTCCTGCGTCATAACCTTGGCCATGATTGTTAATGGTGACAGCCATCCTACAGGATCGAATAACTTTGATGAATCAGATAGCAGTGAGCGTTTTGTGGGCTGGTTGTCAGTTAACTGCAAGCGGGCTATGTCGAATTTAAAACAATCTGTTTGGAGATTGTATAAAATTCCCAAGGTTTTAATGCACTCGTTTAGTTTGATTTGAATATTTCCGTCAGCTCGTTGCTCGTGGCGAATTTGCCTTGTAATTTCCGTCGTGTTTGATGCCCATTTTCTTAATGGAAATCCGCTTTGAGCTGTGAATTCCTGTAGTTCATGTGGCGCTGTTAGTGCCTCCTCAATAGTATCTGCGCCTGTGAGTAGGTCATCTACGTAGAAGTTTGTCATAATAATTTTTGCGGCGGTTGGCTGGGTACCGATTTCTTCTTTGGCTAGTTGTAATAAAGAACTTACTGCTATAGATAGCTGCCTGCAGTAGTTCCATATGTTACTGTGTTTAATCTATAAGCCTTCATTGGCTGAGTGAGATCACTTCACCATAATATTCGTTGGTAGTCTCGATCATTTTTACTGACCCATACTTGACGAAACATTTTTTCTATGACTGCGATCATCACAATTTTGTGTTTTCGCCAACGTAGCACTATATCGGCTAGTTTTTCCTGTAGTTTGGGACCCGTCATCATGATGTCATTTAGAGACACTCCACTCATTGTTTTGGAGGATGTATCAAAAACTACTCGTAGCTTGGTTGTTCTTTTACATACGATGCAGCGTATATATAATTGGCAGGAGTAGGCCGCAGTGACGGACACAGATAGTTGTTGCGCTTACCAATTTTTTCCTATTCATTGTTGACATTTCTTTGAATATTTTGCACTCCTCCAACTTATGACCACCTTGACATCCTTTCGCCAGGCACTGCTTGTTTACTGTTGCAGCATGTACACGTCTTAGGGGCGGTATGTATAAGGGCCGTGCGCTGTTTACCTTGCTAGATTTCATCGCTCCTAACGATTGGAATCTTCTTTTCATGAAACTAAATAATCCCTGTATTTCTGGAATTTCTCTGGGATTTGATAATGATTCTGGATCTAGTTTTCTGCTTAGGATAAACGCTATGAATGCATCAAATGGAGAGCTTATATTGAGGTTGTTGCTGTTGTAAAGCATTTCCTTTGCTGTGTCATGCAACGCTCGAATTACTTCAGCAGATTCTGTCTGGACCGCTGATAATGTTATTAGCGAATTGAAATATTTGCTTGTCAGAAGTCTTGGGTTGTTGTATCTGCTTTGTAATAATTCCAAAGCTTTGTTATAGTTGCCACCCGTTTTTGATAGATGACTAATAAGTTGAGCTGCCCCTTTCTGCACGTACAATTAAAAATACGTCATTTTTATTGTATTTGATAGCTGGTTGTTTCCGTGAATGAGCTTCGTAAAGATGTCCTTGAAAGAGCTCCACTGCTCGTAATTCTCATAAAATGTAGGTATTTTAACCCTGGGCAGCTGAATTGTTGTTGGTTTGATCGAGGTTGCTAGTTCGATCTGTCTATCGTGTAGTCGAACTATCATTGAGTTTACCTCATCTTTAAGTAGCCCGTAGTAGTTTTACCGAAGTAATTCGATGTCTGCTCTTCTTCTTCTGTTTTGGGTTTTGTCGCTCTTTGTTTCCTGCTCTGGTTGTTCATTCATTGTTCTTGTGGCCTGTTGCTTAGTCCCCGCATTCTATTTAGCAACTGCGTATATGTATCAGCCAGTTGTAAGATAAGGATTCTCACTGTAAGATAAGGATGTTGCATTTCTAAAGGCGGGCTTTGCTTTCGGATGGCCTCATCGATAGTTTTTTGTTTTCTTGCTATCTCCGTCTTTATTGTAGTTATTATTCATCTGAATCAGCTGTTGTCTTTTCTCTTCTTGTTTTTGTAGAAGATTTTCCATTTTGGTTGTTGGGTGAAGCGATGATTTAGGCGACTATAAATGTTGATGTTCGATGATGATTGTTGTTGATCTTTTGCCGCTATACAATTTCCAGATTTTTTGGCCTATGTTTCGTTGGCCTAGGCAAATGCCTTGCAGCCGGTCCGGTTGTCATGTGTGAAAATTAAGCTCTTGTGTTGACGTTTATGTTTTATTCTACTTTATTTGATTAAAGCTGCATGTTTTATATGCAGTTAACAATGCTATTGTCAGCAATTGTATACATAGTACAATGCAACGTTTATTATATTAACTCGTTGGTGATCATGGTGCATTTAGCAGACTAAACACACACTAACCAACCCGCCTAAAAAAAATCATTTCTCAAATTAGAGATTAATGGAGCTTTCGCTATCACAGCTTTTTTTAACCTTATTTGGTCATAAATTTTTGTAGTATAGTATTAGCACGTGTATTATAATCTAATTTGGACACCAAAAGGTCTCAACAGGTAATGATATCGATCATAAACAAATCGTATAGCGTTATGAGTAAATTTGAAATTAATATGAGCCAATAATGCCATGGGTGGGTATTATGACAAATAGAACTCAGTCGTTGATAACAGTAATATCAATTACTTTACTTTATTGAATTTACACACATTCAAGGTAAATTTCAATTAATTTTAATATCGAAATTTTTCTTTTAATTTTGATCGATCTTTTTGCAGGTCTTTAAGGTTGAAAAGATTAACCAAGATGGCCACAAATTGCTGTGGCTTATAGAACTGATCAATTTTCCAAATAATTACCAAATAGACAGAACAATATGTGGAGTGTATAACTCTTGTAAACAAAACTATTCCCACGCTTGCTCAGTTTAATGACACAATGAAATAGGTAGGAAGTTTCAAAGTTTAAGTGTTACGACCCTGTATATCAGATTGCAACGAATGTAAATACTAAATTTGTATATGAAGTAGGTAGCTTAATTTTTTCAGAGTTCTTACCCATATGTATATAGCCTTCATTATTTGTGTAATTACAGTTTGAAGGCATCTTTTTATGTTACATCAGCTATTCCTTATTTATGTATGTTAACTACTGTGCTTATCTTGTGTGCTTATTTAAAGGTTAGATATATGATTATTTTATTTCTATACAAAGTACACACATATATTTTTAATGCTTTTATTTGTGTTTAATAAAGCATTACAGTGTAAAAAAGGTGATGATTTTTGTTGTAGTTGCTTTTTGTAAGAGTAAAAAGCTCGAGAAAAGCAACGAGCACAAAAAACACTCATATCTTCATTTTATCTATATACGTTTATCCTTAAACAATATACAGTGGATTGAAAAGATTATATATATATATATATATATATATATATATATATATATATATATATATATATATATATATATATATATATATATATATATATATATATATATATGTATATATATATATATATATATATATATATATATATATATATATATATATAAATATATATATATATATATATATATATATATATATATATATATATATATATATATATATATATATAAACATTTTCTAAAAAGTACAGTGGCATAGAATATATACACAAGTCTATAGAAACTTTCACCTCTTATAGTAATCGATAAATTCAAGTGTTTACTACGAAAAATCAATCATACGTAAAACTAGCCTTGATTTGTATTAATGATCCGCCTATGCTAGCTTACAAGTTCCATCATAAATCTTTTTCGAAATGGTCTGATTGTGATATTTGGAATATTTATGATTAGTCCTATGATTTTGCCCATAGACTATATAAATCAAAATAATTAAAAATGGTAAATATTACTATCAAAAGCTCTCAAATCTTAAAAAAATGTAAACCATCGATTCTGAACTAAACATAATAAATTTAGACAAAACAATCTAAAAAACTAAAGAACGCTTTGACAGTTTCATCGATAGATTTACAAACCATTGCGTTTTTTTCAACCTGTGGGGGAAATATCGTTAATTGATAAAGGTCTTTGCAAAACTGAGCAGCTTTATGAAGTATGATATTACAAAATTATTTGTAGTGTTGTGGTTGAAAGTAGGGTTATGTTATTTTATTACACTTACTTCACTTAGGACCTCCATTACGTCACATCCTTACAAATCGACCAATGTGTGTGTTTACTCAAACAAAATGTATTCGTTCCGTTCCTTTCGTTTAATTAGAACTGTCAAATCGTATAAAAAAACGATGTGGTGAACGAAGGGGAAAAAACGGAGCGGACACTAGAGATGAATTTAAATTTTTTACGGAAGGCATAACCTCAATCTGTGTTTGACAGAAAGCCAAAATTGTTTTTTATTAAAAAAAGTGCGCAAAATTAAATTAAATACAATTAAAAAATTGTAATTTAATAAAAAAAAACTATCAGGTATTAATATTAAACGAAGAATTAATAATAAATGGAGTGGACATATTGTGTTTTACAAAACAGATGGAACGGACGGATAAGAAACGGATGGAACGGAACGGATACATTCTGTTTGAGACTTTAGTCTTTTTAATAAAATTTTTTAATAGCATTGCCATGATAAATTTTTTTCACATAGAATAAAAAATTGAAAAGCAGTCGGTCAATTATGTCCATCAATTATGTTATTGAACTATACAAAATTACGATGTAAATTGGAATATATTTTATGATTGTTAGCGTGACAAACATCGAAAATCTGAATTAATTCCATGTTTCCTAAAATAATAGAGGAGAAACAGCAAATTTACAATTCAATAATTATATTTGGAAGTCAATAATCGCATCCGAAATTACTTTCATGGTTCCCGATTAATTAAAAGAAGGCTATCAAGACGACAATTTAAGATCAATCTGTTTACTTCGTTGAAATTCAAGTTTAATAAATCTAAGTACATTTAAAGTTTTATGGTTAGTATGTATCGTCACAAAAAAATTTTTTTTAAAATTTTATTTTTGAACAACTGGCGAATTTTTGTGTTGAATGATTTTGGTTTAAATAAATTTTTCGGTGTCTATTTGCAATCTCCGTTTTTCCACCTCACCTCTCTTCCATGGTCGTACCGTCTATTTTTTTATTTTATTTTTTAGTATTTTAAACAATTAATAATTAATTGAATTATGGAAGACGAGGAACGTAATGCTATGGAGGGATCCTCAACGCAAACCGGGATTTATATGTCGCAAATGAGGAGGTTAATGAATGAAATGTTTGCGCAATACGTCGCGAAGCCATATACTTGGTCGACAACACAGCCCTCCCAGGTCAATGAGCAATTGTGGGCCAATGCTACGCAGAATACGGAGGCTTCAAGAAGTTTAGGTTCGATCGCACAAAATCATGCTGTTTCGCCTAAACCAAATCCCATTTGGACTTACGATGTTGAGCTATGGTTCAGCACTCTGGAAGCACAATTTATTAATTCTGGAATTTATAACCAAGGCACTAAATAGTTTACAGTTGTCGGAGTGTCGTAAAAGTCACCCCAGCTGTGAACTCAATCGTTTAATAATCAGAATCAGCTAAAATTAAAAGAGTACTCGGTGAGGTTGAGTTAGGAGATAAAAAATCGTCACAACTATTACGCGAAATGCGAGACCCAGCAGGGGGCAATGCTTTCCCAACGCCAACACTACAAATTCTTTGGAATGTGAAATTACCATCAAGAATTCGTACAGTCATTGCCAGCTGTAATGAGGACCTAGATGCTACAGCAGACAAGGTCTTAGACGCTTGAATGGATTCTGGAGTTATGGAATTAGCTAATATCAAACCATCATTTCAATCACATTAGTCTCTTGAGCAATCATCATCTTCACATGAAACTTATTTAATGTCGTTAAATGAAAAATTACGTCAAGATAACATCCATTTACAACTGTAACTTAATGAGTTGACTAAACAATTCAACTTAAGTCGCATAAATAATTTTTACAAACCACGTTCAACACGTCGTGTTTGTTTGTCCTCAAAAAGTCGTATTTAGATGGGGTGATAAAGCAAATAAACTTTTAATAGGATGTTCATGTCAAAAAAATTAATTCATGTCAACAAAACTAAATTAGTCAGCCGACGTGGGGATAGTCGGAGACATTTTTGAACAAAGTCGTCTCATTATTTTCGAAAGGTCTACGCGTAAAAAATTTTTAGTTGATACAGAAGCATAGAGATATCAGTTCTTCCAGCATCGACGGAAGACAAATTGCGTGGTAAATCAGATTTTAATCTTTATACGCAGCAAATTCATCGAAGATGCACACCTATGGCAGCAAATCTATTGAATTAGATTTCGGCTTTAGGCGTTTATTTTTGCAAATGTTCGTTACAGCTGACGTTTCTATGCCTATCATCGGACAGATTTTCTAAAAAACAACGGATTATTCGTCGACATTAAGAGCTTACTTCAATTTTTGCTTTAGATCAATTATCAAAAAAATCAACGGTATCTCTTTCAGCAATTAATCAAAACATTATTGATCCACAAATTCTTCCGCTTATTTTACAATTCAAAGAAATAACTTTTAAAAATTAATTTCCATTATAAACCAAGCATTCGGTGAGACACTACATTGAAACTCGAAGACCACCAACCGTAGATAAAACTCGCCGTCTTGCTGCAGATAAATTAGTAATCAGCAAAAAGGAAGTCGAGTTTATGATGACACAGGGAATTTGTGGACCATTATATAGTTCGTGGGCAAGTCCATTGCATACGGTCCCAAAGAAAAATGGTCAATGGAAGGAGGCCTTGTGGTGTTTACAGGAAATTAAACAATGCAACACTATCAGATCAGTATTCAATCCCTCATTTACAAGATTTCTCATATCACTTAAATGGACGCACCATTTTTTCTACTATAGATTTAGTTATAGCTTAACACCAAATTCCGGTTGAAGTAAAAGACATTGAAAAAACAGCAATAACGACCCCATTTTCGAATTTACCAAGATGACGCTTGGTTTACGAAATGCTGCGCAGTCTTTCCAGCGGTTTATGCACGCTGTTTTACGAGGTTTGGATTTTTGTTTCGTGTAAATCGATGATCTCCTGGTCGCTTCGCGTTCGGTCGATGAGCACCAGAACCACCTGAAGCTAGTTTTTCAAAGATTCAGCGAGGCTGAGCTAGTCATCAACTTGAAGTATGCGTTTTAGAAAAAGGTTGTAATCAATTTTCTAGCTCATGTGATAACTTCGGGAGAAACCCGAACAACGACAGACCGAATACACGCTATTTCGAATTTCACCCAACCCGAAACCGTGAAGCAACTTAGACAATTCCTCGAAATGCTGCACTTTTACCGCCGTTTTAGTCCTCACGCCGGAGGAACTCAGGCTATCCTTAATGATAGTAAAAAAAAATGACAAACGGAAAATTATTTGGACGGACGAAGCTGTAAAAGTTTTCAACTTCTGTAAAAAACAGTTAAGTGAAACGACGCTTTTAGTTCACCCTAATACGGAAGCTAAACTTGCTGTCATGATTTGTGCTTCTGACAAGGCACTCTGCGCTGTAGTGCAACAATTCAACGTAACAACAGCTTGACAACCTCTCAGTTTCTATTCAGTAAGACTTACTGAAGCTCAACAGAGATACAGCGCATACGACATAGAACTTTTAGCCGCTTATTCAGCAATCAAACACTTTCAGCATATTCTTTAAGGTCGATTTTTCACACTGTTCACTGACCACACAACAGTTTTTCATTCGGTACATGATTTGGCTCATCCTGGTTGTTCTACTTCTTCAAAGATGGTTGCTGGCAAATTCATTTGGCGGAACGTAAAAAAAGACGCGCGTATTCTTACTCAGAATTGTTTGAGGTGTCAAAAAGCCGAAATTTCCAGACATACGAAGAGTCCTTTTGGAAATTTTTCATCAGTGTCTCAACGTTTTTCTCAAATTCATCTGGATATCGTTGGACCATTGCCATCTTCAAATGTTTTTCGTTATTGCATTACGATCATCGATAGGTACACACGTTGGCCTGAAGCAGTTCCGATAAAGGACATCAAAGCTAAAACAGTCGCTTTCGCGATTTTACACGTTTGGATATCTCGATTTGGTGTTCCTGAGTCAATAGTAACTGATCAAGAAGCCCAATTTGAATCAATCTTGCTCAGAGAGCTTTCGAAGATACTCGATATGTTCCATCCATCAGCCAAATTCTTGAATTAGATAGATGTCTAATATTAAAAAGTGTCCCTAATATTATAATCGCATCATTTTCTATAATCTTAAAATTTATTGAAAAGTTCTCTCCGTCAACTTCTTGTAATATTTCGGGAATATTAATTTCACTTATGTTTCGCGGTTCATTTTTATTTATTTTCTTCCTAATTCTGAGAACTTTCTTCTTTTGAGCTTCCTTTGTAGCTAAGTATGTCCGGCATGGCTGATCACATCTTACTACCGTTTCTGCAATAATCTTACAACTGGCTTTATCAGTTTCCCTCGCATTCCTTTTTAGAAATTCGGTGCTTAAACAAATTTTTGAATCTGAAGCAACTGGATCATGATTGTGGGGTGTTGATGCTGATTTGATCTTGTTATCACATATCATTGTAGTTATACCCATCCTGAACATTTCTTCTTTCTCCTATCACACTCCCAGTTAATTGTTGATTTATTTTGTCTGTTTTTTTATATAAATATAGCCGTTTATTTCAATATTTTCCTCTCCCTTGTTTGTTTTTAATAAATTCACTGTACTATTGTCTATTTTAAAATTTAATTCCAATTAATTCTCTCAATAGGTTGGGAATCATTTTTCTATTTAAAAAATTATATGCGTATGTGTACGAGTGGAGTCGAGTCGAGTCAAAGTTAACTTCGATTTTTTTTGGGTGTATATACTGCAGAGTCAAAACGGAGTCGAGTTCAAACCGATTGACTGAATTTTTTGAAATTTTGTTCGTTTTTTGCTTTGTTTTGTTGTTGTTTGGTGGTCGAGTCGAATTCAAAAAATGAACAAAAAACTTCAAAAAATTTCTTCAACACCACTTACCATTTTTTATTTGTGGTGTAATAATTTTAAATACGACTGTAACGCTAGTGCATTTTATATTACTATGAATTTAAAAAAAAACATTTTTGTGTTTCTTTCAGAAAATCATTTAAAATCTCGTAATCTTAGGAAATCTAGAATAAAATTGAAGCTAGATGTATTTTCCATCATATTGCTTCTCCGTTAACCGACAGTAAATGTTCAAAACGTCGTAATGACTACGTAAGGATTTTGCATTTATTTATAAACCTTGGTCATTGCAAGTAATACAAAATATAAACTTTAATTATTTTTGTAAATAATTCACATAAATCAACTCGAAAATGTTTCGTCGGCAAACCCAAACCTCCATGACACATCTTCGTAAAGGAAAATATTTCACTTTGACAAAACAGATAATAAACATCAAAATTCGATAAAAGAAAGAAAATTCAGCCAAATTTAAAACTTTCATTTTTTAAGATTTTAAGAATTCTTTAAAATGAAGGAAATTATATTTCTGAATGAATATTCAAGTACTACCTTAAGTAACAGCTTAAATTGCCTATATTCAACCAACTGTACCTACATAATGTACATAATGTACATAATGTCTTTAAATTGCACCACATATGAGTAACAACTAGATTTTGGAATATATATATATATATATATATATATATATATATATATATATATATATATATATATATATATATATATACATATATATATATATATATATATATATATATATATATATATATATATATACATATATATATATATATATATATATATATATATATATATATATATATATATATATATATATATATATATGTATATATATATATATATATATATATATATATATATATATATATATATATGTATATATATATATATATATATATATATATATATATATATATATATATATATATATATATATATATATATATATATATATATATATATATATATATATATATATTATATTGACATAATTTACGAATGCACACATATCTTACATCCCTTAAAACATACAAAGATAACAATAATATAAGAAGTAAAACCTCAATTTAATTTATTTATACATTTTATGTTTGAATATAAAAATAAATCAAAACCTTAAAAAATAAAAATTTGTGTATTCACTTTAGGCGATTACATTTCATTTCATTCAATTCATTTTGCCTATACGTAGACACATTCTTATTTCATGCTGTTAGTTTTTACTCATCCCAATAAGCACCATATTTATCTTACTTTGTTTTCTTTTGTAGAAAAAAAAACACAAAAAAAAAATAGAAAAGAAAAATTGATTTTTCTTTATATTACCTTATTTTCCAACTCTATATAAATATTTACAGGGTTTCGCATAAAACCGACACATAAACTTGAAATCTTATGTATCGTTAGTTTAAAGCCTGAGAGCATGCTATATAGAATTTGGGTTTTTGTTCATAAATCAAATTTCGTTCAAACGGTATTTGGACCACCCTGTCTATATAGCATATTATTATTTATGTTCGAAATGAAAATGTTATGTATAAAAGTCGATGACAATATATTAAGTTGACATAATAAAATCAATAATAAATAAGAAAACAAAACAAAAATCTCAGGTAAATGATTTTCCGTCTTCGATTTGGTGAATGAAAAATATCGAAAAGTAATTTTTCTTGTTGTCGTTTAAATTCATGCTATATATATACTCGTACATCTTTATTCGTATGCTTTACTAACGATGTGGCCATATACCACATATACATATGTCAAAGTCATCAATCATATATCATATATATTTCAATATTAATTATGGGTCATCTATTGGTGTCGCTTAGCAATAATTTGTACATTATTTACATAGAAATATCAAAAGGCCAGAAATATTGACAGGTGTATTGTCTAACACAAAATCTCCTCAAGGATGAGACAATCCTCAAAATTATTGTCACTAATAAAGTTTTCTTCACTTTCCCTAATATTTATTTGATTGTTATTTATATTTTCGTCCTCATAATAATATTCCACAGAATAGTTATACATATCATCGGCTGCCATTTTGATGTTTCGTTTATCCATTGACATTTCAAAATGAATGAAGTTGCTTTGTACAACTTCAAATTGGCAAAGTCGAGATGTGGAACGTATCGCACTTGCTTTGCAGATAACTTCATTGTACTTTATTTTAATTTTCTTAGATTTATCACATAAAACTAATTAGTTTTATAACTATTTTGATTTATTACAGTAAAACTTGACATTATTAATCGAATCAACCTAAGTTTTATAGTTTAAATGCTTTTTAAAAAAATTTCATTAACGAAGTCCAAAGTCGAAGTCGTCGGTATGAAAAGTACTTTAATGTTATGCCAAGATATTCATAATTTTTAAATTATGATTTGAACATAAATGAGCATCGGTTTCAGCAAGTTGAAGCGAAGTAGGACCAACTTGATTTTTGAACTAAACAGCACGATTTTGTTTTTTGTTTCTATTATTTTACAATCTATCTCCCAAGAGACATTCAGTAAATTGTTGGATTTTACGGTGGCACGATTGGAGTATTTTTATCCATTGGTAAAATCTCACATACATTAAACTTGATTCGATACAATTGCAAATAAAATTAAATCCTATTTGACAAATCAATAATTTGTTGACGTTTTGTGATCCGCAAGCCGTAAGTGATATCTACGATGTTGAAATTTCTAATCTCTTCTCGTATTGTTGGTATCTATAGGTCTCTATGAGTTAAATCGTTTGTCACCAACCATGGTGCATCTACTATGATTCTCAGAAAATTTGAACGAATATGTCCATAAAGAGCAGTACAATATCGTTTTTCTTCCAGGGTTTCTTGTATTACTTCAACTATTCTATGTACCTGTTCTATTGTTGAGTGTTCTGGCCTTAATCCAAACTGGCGGCCGGAATCAGCTTATTGTTCGGCAATTTAGGTCTAAGACGATTGAGTAATACTTTTTCAAATAATTTAGACATACATGGTAGTAATCTAATTGGTCTATATGATGTTACTTCTTCTTTGTATTGGGAAAAATCCAGTTCTCAGTAATGCGTTACTTAGAAATCGTATACCAATTTCTGGTAGTCCTTACAAATTTTTCCTGTGATTAAATCATATCCTGATGCCTTTTTGGGATTTACCTGTCTTTGAATCGTGGTTTTTACTTTTAAGATTTAAAATATTTTGATTGTTGGACGCAAGTGTAACGGCGACATTAAATATGTTAAAATGCCACGATCCTCTTCGTCAGTATAGTTTCTGATGGATACGGTTGAAATACGCTTTTGAAATGCCTCGTTATTTCTGGCCCAGTGGTTGTTTCAGCTTCTTTGTTGCGCTCCATAGTGAATAGTCAAATATTCTTGTATTGACTGATTTTCTTTTTTCGACCAGTAATTTTTTTTAATTGTTTGGTTGGTTTGTTTAGTCTATGTTTATCTTCCACTAAGCGATAGCGTTGCCATTGCTGTCTTAATCTTCTTTTTTCCTTCATTTTTTTGACAATCTTTGAACATCCCTCAATGTCTTTATCCCTTTCGACTGGTGTAGATTTCCATGCTGCCTCTGGAATGCATTCATTTAAATGTTCAATTGAATGATTTATCATTATTAGATAGATAGATAGATAGATAGATCATTATTCATCTTTAATTTGAACATTATGTTTAATTTATCTGTTACTAAACACTTTTGAAGAGGTTCCAATCAGTTTTTTTGTTGTATACTATCGGTGGTTTTTGTTTGTTCACTAACTTTGTTCCCAAAGTAATTAACACTGGTGAGTGATACGATGACAGATCCAAACATGGCTTCACATTTATAAAATTACTATAGTGATTCCGAAATCTATAACATCTGCGATCTTTCTTCTACCAGTTGGCCAATACGCAAGTTCACTGGTTGATACTTGGTGAAGGTTACTTTTCCGGATCGATTTTAATAACTCTCGGCCTCTCGTTGTCGTCAATCTTGATCTCCATTGCTGGTGTTTTTCAATGTAGTCATCTTCTGAAAATGTTCCATTTTTATTGTATCTTTTGGTATAGGTAGTATATTGCCGAAATGGTTATGGGTCCTTCCCAATTTTCTATTACAACAGTTGTAATCCTACTTTTATATTTCGTGGTGTTTCAGATATTAGCATGGTGTTCTACCAGGAAACTTTTAACTTCTTGTCCATGTTGTGATACACCGGTGGCATTCCAGATCGCAATTTTAAGGGTTCTGGATATTGAATGTTTTGGAGACAATAGTTGTTAAACGATTAAGGATAGTTTCCATTTTGGTCATTAATTTTTCCATCATAGTTTCCAACCGATGTGTTGACGATGTGTCCAAGGATTGTGCTGACTCTTCTTGATTTTTTGTATTCTCCGTTGACTGGTTTTCGTTGGTGAGATTTGGTTTCCAAGAGTGGTTCGCTATTCAATTTTTGAGTTTCTGTGCATGTGTTGTCCCAGTAACTAACTGATACGACGGATTTGGATTTGGGTTTGGGTTTGTAATGTGCTGCGGCTCCACTACTATTTTTTTGTCTGGGAGCGGGAAATCTGCGTGTTTGTACTTCTTTATATACGATGCAACCTCTATAATTGGTTGAATGGCTGCCATTACAGAGCAAACATTTGATTTCTGTGCCCAACTCTTTTTGTGTACATTTATTTGTAAGATATTCACCTGCACATTTCACACTTAACGTGAATATTTCCCACTTGTACGACTGCATGCAACAATCTTGTTAGTGAATGGATATTTTTATTATTATCACTCATTTTTAGTTCAACTTTGAAGAGTAGCAATGGTTTTTTTGTTCCACTTTACCTGATGTTGGCAATATTAACAACTTCATGGCCAATGTTGGTCGATGAATGCAGATTTCTAATGACTGCCTTGTCTTATCCATTTTCGATTGGTGTCAATGGAATTCAGTGTTTCTTTCCTCTAGAGCTATAACCACAGCTGAGGTATCGGCATCTTTCAGCTGAATTTTGACCTGTCTAGCGCTCCAAATATTATTAGGTCATGATTGTCCTTGGCCAATTCCTTTAATAAGGTAGTTAAAAATTTAATTGTTTCCACGCCTTACACGAATATTGGGGGCCCCATTAGCATTCTCACCGGGAGTGGGGATGGCTGAATCTTGTTGATAAAGTCACTGGTTGCGCTAACCAGTAATCATTAATTCTCATTTGTTTGCACTTTGTGTTTGGGGTTTTGAGACTCGTGCCTCTACCTCTTTTCTTTGTTAAAAGCCATCCTTCGATATTTATCGGCATAACCGTAAGGGTTTCCGGCGTAGGTAAAATTTGAACAGTTGAATTTTGAGCCGGTTCCGATTGAGACAGTAGTTCAGGTGTCAATGTAACTAATTTCTTGGGCGAAAATGATTGGTTAAGTTTTTTAGTTAGTTGGTATGCTGATGTGATCTGTATTGTCAATGATGACGATATATGTAATTGTTGCATATTTTTGGTTGTGATTATCGCTACATTTGGAGTCTCTGGTGGGGTTCGAAGAATTTTTGACTTGGTTGCAAATATGTTCACCATGGTAATGTACTAATGACTTAAAATCACGGCCATTGGCCCTTTACATTACCGCAATAATTTTTATTAATTGCTTTATTTTTATTTTTTTGTTAACACTGCACTTTTTATACACGTTTTAGTTAATTTTTTTTATTGAAATTCACCACAATATAAAAATGTTGATGTTTGCGGTTCAATGGTTGGAAATACAATCAAGCAGCACGATTAAATAAAAAATTATTGAAGTTAAGTAACGCCAAAGTAATTTCAAAATTTTCAATAATTTGTTTTTGTTTATTCATCGTAAGTTTGCCAGCTTTTCAAAACACTGTCTAAATACCTGGCCAAATTTAAAAAACTTTATTTATAGAAAATCCCGCTGTTAACCGAACATATTTTGGGTGACTTCAATCCGAATTTTGAAAACAGTGGCTTCCCACAATTTACAATAAAAACACCTAAAAACCAAATGGGATCAAATCTAGGTAGACGTGATCATGATATGTTCTTGGGACATCGATCATAGGACATGGGATATAAATAGAACAGATCATTATTTATCACAGAACAGATCAAATATTTTTCGATTTTAATGGCTACCCATTATGCATTTACCGATTTTTTGTTTTGTGAAAAACAGTTTTCACTTGGTAATAGTGACATAATACTATGGACTTTTTGTGGTTCTTCATTTTTCAGAAAATTTCTAAAATTTGAAGGGCAAACCATCATGTGATTCCCGATTTGTGTACCGTTTTAAAAATTTTTAACTGTTGCTTTCTAAATTTCCTGGATTTGCGATTTTTTGATAATTTGGAAATTTTAAAATTTGTTCGACATCATGTTTTTTCGAATTTTGGTTAAGTGAACAATTTTGCAATTTTCATAGAAGTTTTTTCACTTTTTACGATTCTGGATTTAACTTTTACAAAAAGTAAATTTTACAATTTTCACTTAGTAATATAACAAAATTTTATAAATATATTTTGGAATTGTTAAAATTCTTGATCCTTTTTTTTTTTAGAAAATTTCTGATTTGAAATTTCCATTTGGAAAGGGCTTTTTTTAAAAAATTTCTGAATTTTTAAAATCCTTAATTTTTACCGGAGAATTTTACAATTTGAAGGGCATAATGTGTGAGTTTTGTGATTTTAATTTAGGAAAATATCATAATTTGATGTGCTTACTAATATGTATTATCTGGAATTTCGATTTAATTGTTCGATTTAAATGTTTACTATTTTCATTGGGTAATAATGCAAAATTTATTGTATTTATGAAAATTCTTGGTTTTTCAGAAAACATTTACAGTTTCAAGGACTTCTTATCATTTGTATTCAGGATTTGCATTAGTGGAAAATGTTACAATTTTCATTGAGTAATCGTGTATTGTGAGATTCATGATTTTCCAAGAAATTTCATTATTTTATGCATTTAAGACTATCATGTAATTTCCTCATCATTTCTGAATATTCGTTTTGTGAAAAATTTCGCTGTTTTCTTTAAATAATCATGTAAAAGTTTCTATATTATAAATTTTTTTTTGGTATTCTGCGAAATTTTATAATTTGATTACAACGCCCTAACCAATTTTGTGTAAAAAAACGATCGTTTTGTGTAAAAAAAAACGAAAATTTCTACTATTTTCTATTACAATATTTTCTGGATATTTTTCAGTATTTCTTCGTGAAAAATTTTCCTGGTGTTTTGATATTTGATATTTGACAATTTGAAAAGTTTTAGAGTTTTTTTTGGGTATTTATATAAAATTGTCGGGATTTTTAGATCCATAATTTTACATGAAATTTTACTATTTGAATGCCTAATGTGTTTTCTGGATATTCGTTTTGTGAAAAAATTTACAGTTTTTGTTGGATTATCTCGTAAAATTTTTTGGGGATTATTGATATTTTGGAAATTTTTTCAATTAATGGGCTAAACATTATTTATTTTCTGGATTTTTATTCTTTAAACATTTTTTTAAATTTTCATTGTAATATTTTTGGAAATTCTTGCTGTTTCAGGAAATTGCTCAATCTGAGTGGCTAAAAATATTTGTGCTATCCGAATTTTCATTTTCTAAACAATTTCATAGTTTTTAATGGGTTATAATGTACATTTTCTAGATGTTTGAAGTTTTTTATATTTAAGAAAATTTTACAGTTTTATGGACTTCCTATCATGTGTTTTTAGAAGTTTTGATTAGTGAACAATTTTACAATTTTCGTAGAGTTATCTGTAAATTTTTCATGTTTTCCAAACTTTAATTTGGTGATAAATTTCATGATTTTTACTGTTCCGGAAAATTTCACAATTTGGTGGATAAACATCATTGTGTTTTCGGAATTTTCGGTTTCTAATGTTAATTTTCTAAATTTTTTTAAATTTTTTTGATATTCCGGAATATTTGACAATTTTCGATAGGCTAATAGCAAAATAGCCGTCATGTGCTTCCGGCTCATTATTTTTCGTTTTCCGAAAAATTTTGAAGTTTTGATGGGCTAACTATAATCCGATTTCTGATTTTTGTTTTGCAAAAAATTTCATAATTTTTTACACGATTTTTCGGAGAATTTTTTAAGTTTGTTAAAAAGGGTCTGAAAGATCTTGTAAAAAATCTCAGTAAAGGGCTTGAAACGCTATTATTTGCCGTTTTGTCCGTATCCCGAGTTTCATTTTGTCATAAAATGCTCTATGTTCCTTAAGTTATCAAGAAAATATTTCTGGATTTTCGGTATTCTTAATTTTTAGAAAAATTTATAAATTTTATGGGCATCAGCATGTGTCTTCTGGATTTGAGTTAGGTCATAGAACTTAATCAGTTATGTTAATCAGTTATTGTTTGTCTTAATCAGTTATGACACTACAATTGAAGTAGATGGCGATTTAACTGTAATAATTATAGTTGCCAGGCCTAGCCGTTTAGAAAAAAAAAACAGTTTGTAGTGTAAGTAATTCCGGTGTGATTAAAAGATGTGAGTAAAATTCGCCATCCAGTATTTAACTCATTCAATTTTCCCAGGCGTAATGCTTCATCAGAATCAGTTATTAACTCTAACCATCTCACCTTAACTGGATTCCTTTTGAAATCTGTGATTTGGTAATATAGATTTTTCTTTAAATATTAGAGTTGATGGCCTACCTAGCTGGACTTCTATCAAATTGGGATATGTTATACAGTTTATTGATATGCTTGTCAATGTTAGGTAATTAGGATTAATTCCAATATTTGTGCTCTTTTATATATCTTTAGTGGTTTGAATTTTGCTCAGTATTAATTGTTAAAAAATTTTAAGGTTTTGAAACCCACAACTTTCCAATAATCAGGTCACCATATCATCGACATGCATATTCTTCATTGACTGATTAAATTTCAATTGTTTTTACAGAGTACAAACTTTTGTTATTAAAATCTATGAGGTAAGCATCAAAAACGATTCTGAGTTGTATAGTGGTATTAAGTTTATAAACCTACACATAAACTTACTGTGGGGTGTTACTTACTTCCTCTGGAGTATTTTAAAAAACGTTTTTAAAAAAATTTATGTTTACCTCTTTCTAATCCACCTGCTAACTGCTTTTTAAATTCAAGTAATGTTTTTTAATTAGAGCGTCACATTGAACGAGAAATATAAGTAGCAACCCTGCGGAATATCAACATGCTTTTATATAAAAAAAAAGTCAGGTTCAAAACGACAACGAACGCTTGTGCTGACATTTACGATTTTTAACATCAAACAAGCTCAAAACTTAAAGTTGTAATCTAAAACTAAAGTCTGTGTATAACTGACTTACATCATATTCATAAAATATAAGATAAAAATAAGAAGAATATTTTCATAACAAAGAAATTTCAACTACACCATAAACAAAAACTTAGTTTTGAATGTTTATCTCGCATTTTTGCTGATTTTAGGTCACCTACCACCTCGTCTCTCCCAAAAAACCACCTTCTTTTGATGTAATGTAAATAATATATGTATAACCCTTGTGTGTGTGTGTGTATGTATTATTTCACTTTTAAAACAAACTTTTCTCATATTTATGTCTATCTCAAGTTTTCACTTTTTCCTAACAACAAGCATATATAATGGTAAGGCAAACGATGAAATGAAAAACTTTTATATTTTCTATAACATCAAACTTTTTTTTTAAATTATTTGTATTTGTTTTGTCTAGAAAATAAAAATTTTCCAACGTTGTTAGGAAAATATGATGAAAAAAAAAGGAAATGATGTTCACATACCTTTTGTCCATGTTCGTAACGAAGTTCAGAGCTAATACAGGCTTCGGCTCCTTGCTGTGTTTCGGTATGCGTCCCACGTAACTCTTCCGACAATAGTCGTGGATCATAGCGTGCCTCGGATTGTTCTGTATCTAAATCATATGATTCGTTGCCAACATCGTATTCAACTGGTACTGAAATGAAAAAAAATAAAAACGACAAATTAGTGTTGTGCTTTTAAAGCTTTACTATAAAGTTTAAAAATTTATTAGTTGTAAACGAGGTAATAGGGTTTTTATTGTCAAACAATGCTCAAGTTATGTCATCATAATATTCAAGTAATCCTACATTTTCTTATTTCCATATGTGACCATTATGT
Source organism: Tipula confusa (assembly GCA_963556175.1). Taxonomy (NCBI): domain Eukaryota; kingdom Metazoa; phylum Arthropoda; class Insecta; order Diptera; family Tipulidae; genus Tipula; species Tipula confusa. Next base: position 71,423,893 of record OY744477.1, read on the forward strand.
CAGATTATAACTAGCAAATCGCTGATTCGTTGGTAAACGATTTGAAATGGTAGCCATTTTGGTCATTAATTGTTCCATCATAATCTATAAGCATCATTCAAAGCTGGTCTGAATAGTTTGACTAGTTCTTTAATGCCATTTTTATTTCTAAAGTAATCTCTTTTGTTAAGTTTCTTATACCTAGAGTTGTCTGGTTGGTTTGATAACCGAAGAATTTAATACATACTTTAGAGCATTCACAAGTAATGTCGTTTTCTGTATTCTCAGAAAATAACCGAAAATGTCGCGTTAAATATGATGAAGAAGCTTCCGAGCTTAAACAAATATCATCAGAGGTTCTCTGATATTCAGGAGTATTATATTTACTTTATTCAAGTTATTTGCCTAACACAAATGAGATAATAATAGCTACTGTCGCGGATAACGCTGCAAATCGAGCCACCGGAAAAGAAAATGAAATGAAGAGAGATCAACTCATGTTAACTTCACAAACCAACAGAGGTTATTTCTAAACAAATACTATATGCAGACTCTTGTGCTTAAGCAGATTATCAGGCACATATATATGAACCAGTTGCCCTCGCCTGTGTTTCATAAACGCATTGATGGGGCCTACAAAATTCAACGTACTTTATAGAAATGGGCTTATAAGTTCTACTCTTTCCTTTGGCAGGTTATTCGTTATTTGTTTTTCAGTCGTCGGTAGCTGCTTAATACAAGACACACAGTTTCGGATAAGTGATTTGATGTTATTTCTTATCCATGAACGATCAACTTAATATAATAATTAATTTTAATTTTAATTTGGCCATTAATGCCCTCGTAAAATGATTGAATTTCGTCTTCATAATATTGATTTTGAGTGAATCTCAGTAGAGCTACCACTGATTCAAGATTATAGATCATATTCAGGATAATTTTCGGATTATGCTCAAAATGTTAATAATTGTATCAGTTATTTCTGGTACCAAATTATAATATTAGAATCAGTTCAACATAATAATTGACTGTTTGTAATGTTGAGTAGTGACTAGATGTGTTTAATCAATCTAGTATTACATCAAAGCTCTATTTAACTCAAGATGAGGAAGTAAATTATTTTTGTTGGGAGCAACCTTCGACTTGGCTACTATCAAGGTGGTGATAAATTGACCTTTATAAAAGGTACCTTCAAGGTAAGTACCTTCAAATGCTATGTTATTAGTATCGCAATAATTGGCATTCTGCATTGTTAATGAATAACCATCGCAGTATCTTGATGGTGTATATATGTGTGCTATTTAACTTTGGGTTTTTATCGTACCATCCCGCATCTAACATCCACAATTTTTGAAAGTTTGTTTTTATTGTGACAATGAAAGATGCTAGCTAGGTAAAAGTATCGGTAGTAGCAATTATTGGAGCAATAATTTAGAAATCTGCAGGGTCAATTTAACTGCTTTAGATACGCCATACGCATCCTCAATATTGCTTGAAATGATGCTGGATATAGGTGCCAAAACATCCCGTATTTGGTATTCCGGTTCTAATTAAAAAACAGTACAGCAAAGAAATGTTGATATCGAACAGATATACATACTCTGGAGGATGCGTTGGTGGTTTCACCTCTACCATGTGACCAATATTATTATATTCCTCAATAAAATCACTGTATTGCCTAAATAATTCAGGACCTCTTACAAATTTTCTTTCAACAGCATGTAATCGGTTGGTGATTTTCGGCACTAATAAAAGTAAATCGATCTTTGATAATGAATGTAGATTGATATCTGTTAATGGTATTATTGAATAAACACAGACACTTCTGATGCAAATGTTGAGGTAAAGTGAGGTGAGATAACTACAGCAATGATCCCTCGTGTGGTGAACAATTTAGCAAGGCCCTGGAAGATGATATTTCCATTTTTACGATGTAGCCCTAAATTTTGCAAGAGCGCTTCCTTAAAGAAAGAGCTTTGAGATCTGGAATCGAATCTATCAGGACGTTCTATCTCTGTCGCTGGTCCATCCAACAAAGTTGCCACATAGAGAATGTGAAACTGCAACGTCTCAAAGTCCTAGCGACAAATAATGAGACGCCTTCAACACAAAATATATATATTTATATATTTTGTATTTTATATATTTTTTCACAAAATATGCTATTTTGGTAGATTTGGGGAATAAACGCCTATTTTACACAACACCATTGCTAACTACCATCACTACGAATTTAGACGATTCATTCCCAAAAAAAGATAACGTCTGGCATAGAATCATCACTGATGGACAATTTCATTTTTCACGACTACGACGTTTAGATGTAAAAAAAAACACCGCTTAGCAAAGTGCGAGTTCGATAGCACCATTTGGCGAACTTGTGGAGTCTACCAGAGACGCAACAATGTGCCAATACCGCACATATCCTTTTCCTCTTATTCATAACTTCTCCTGAAACTTGTAGGGCTGTTCTATATTTTACATGATAGGCCTGGTTCAAGATAACCTTCAAATACCAGTAGCTATGGAAGAAAAACACAAAACTGCAATCGCAACTCTTTTTGGACTTTTTAAGTTTAAGACAATCCCATATGATTTATTGCTTATAGATAGTTTTAGATTGTGTAGCCCGATTTCTCTGACAGCTTTTTGTGCTTTCCGTTTTCTCTAACCAATTCGTTATCTTTTATAGAGCGATTAATATAAGTTTTCGAGTATATACATCCTCGGACTGAGAATCACGATTACAGGATGAAATATCGGCCAATATACAACTAATATTTAACACGTTTCTTGCATTGGTTTTATTGTTACAAACGCTCTCTAGAAACGCAAATGCTCTTTACACTAATGATGACATTTTAAGCTTAAAAAGTCGACATTTTTCATGATAATTCAGTTTAATGAGCTAAATTTTGACCAATATTTACCAATAAAAATTAGCTAAATTACCAATATTAGCTATGATGGTAATCAAATAATTTAAAAAAAAGTTTCAGTTTGACTTTATAATTAATAACCGTCCATTAATATTATTGAATAAATCCAGCCCGAAATTCATTTTTTCTTTAAATTTATGAACCATATTTAGCGCCCTTTCCACTAACGAAAAAACAAACAAAAAAATTCTAATCTTTCGTTTCTTGTGACATCTTTATAACTTTCCCATTAAACAAAATAACTTAATCATTTTAACTTTGGCTGTATCACAATCTAAATTCAGAACCAAGCAAAAAAACCAAAAATTTATATTTTGTTTATTTATTTACTTAATTTAAGGTCAATTTATTTTATTTTTTATTTTTATTTATGTAAATAATATTTTTTTTTTGGCATCACCACCATACCAGCCGGAAAATATAATTAATTTTTCTTTTAGATTTTCTTCTTATTCCAAATGAGCGATTTATATATATATATATATATATATATATATATATATATATATATATATATATATATATATATATATATATATATATATATATATATATATATATATATATATATATATATATATATATATATATATATATATATATATATATATATATATAAATGAATTCAGTATTATTTATAGAGCATTTATCGACATATATTATCAATATACAGTTGTTCGAAATTTATTTATAACTGTGGAGAACTCTAAGGTCTTCTTAGCCAAATATACAGTCAATCTCATAATATCATTCGACTTCTGTGTGATCAAGCAACAATTACATGTTTAGTAGGATGGAAAAACTAGCTCATGTAATCGTTGAATTTATGAATGTTTTTACTTCCATTTACGTTTGACAATGAAAAGCCAAAACATACTAACTGTATCCAGTTTCTAGTTTTGAATAATCCAAAGACAATTGACCGTGAGAAAAGTATCTAACTAAGTACCAGAAACATAAAATAAGTGACATTGAGAAACCACAATGTTTGTTTTTATACAAATTTGTACACAACATTGGTTATATGAGTTGTATTGGTCGCATTAAATTGTGTGGTGGCATTCCACCAAATTTAGTAAATTTAGTGAGATGTAGTATTGCATGATCAACACGCTTGAAAATAACCACTGATCCAATTAAAATGAAGTTGCCTTAGGACGTGAAGAAAAAACTACCAAATCTTCGGTGAGGTTTAGTAAAAATATGCAAAAGCAGAAAACCCAGAAAAATAGAGACAAAACAGAAGCGAGGTGCTATATTGGCTATAAATTTAGTTATATAAAACGTGATTGTAAACAGAAAAAGGCAACAAAAACTTAGCAAAGAATGTTTATATCGTTTTTACCGAATCATATTTTCCATATTTCGACTGCGGTGAACCAGCACATTATGCTAAAAAGATAAGATAATTTAAAAAAATGTAACGACACCACCTACCACAAAAGTAGTATTGGCAGACAATATGGGATGTTAACGTTAAGGGAAATCTGGAATTAGATGTTGTCGCCGAGTGGAAGAAATCATCCGTGAATGTAATTGACATTTTATGTGTACCTAATATTTTTGTCAATTTATTGTCAGTGAGCAGGATCACAAGGCATGGACTTATTTTATCATAAAACGGTTAATTCTATTGATTTTAGTGTAAAGTTGATTAAACATTTGTTTCGATCAAAATGAATATAAGTTAGTTATTATATTATAAGTTGTACTTAAGTTAGTTATTATATTATTGTGCTATTATATTATTATATTATTATATTATTATATTATTATATTATTATATTATTATATTATTATATTATTATATTATTATATTATTATATTATTATATTATTATATTATTATATTATTATATTATTATATTATTATATTATTATATTATTATATTATTATATTATTATATTATTATATTATTATATTATTATATTATTATATTATTATATTATTATATTATTATATTATTATATTATTATATTATTATATTATTATATTATTATATTATTATATTATTATATTATTATATTATTATATTATTATATTATTATATTATTATATTATTATATTATTATATTATTATATTATTATATTATTATATTATTATATTATTATATTATTATATTATTATATTATTATATTATTATATTATTATATTATTATATTATTATATTATTATATTATTATATTATTATATTATTATATTATTATATTATTATATTATTATATTATTATATTATTATATTATTATATTATTATATTATTATATTATTATATTATTATATTATTATATTATTATATTATTATATTATTATATTATTATATTATTATATTATTATATTATTATATTATTATATTATTATATTATTATATTATTATATTATTATATTATTATATTATTATATTATTATATTATTATATTATTATATTATTATATTATTATATTATTATATTATTATATTATTATATTATTATATTATTATATTATTATATTATTATATTATTATATTATTATATTATTATATTATTATATTATTATATTATTATATTATTATATTATTATATTATTATATTATTATATTATTATATTATTATATTATTATATTATTATATTATTATATTATTATATTATTATATTATTATATTATTATATTATTATATTATTATATTATTATATTATTATATTATTATATTATTATATTATTATATTATTATATTATTATATTATTATATTATTATATTATTATATTATTATATTATTATATTATTATATTATTATATTATTATATTATTATATTATTATATTATTATATTATTATATTATTATATTATTATATTATTATATTATTATATTATTATATTATTATATTATTATATTATTATATTATTATATTATTATATTATTATATTATTATATTATTATATTATTATATTATTATATTATTATATTATTATATTATTATATTATTATATTATTATATTATTATATTATTATATTATTATATTATTATATTATTATATTATTATATTATTATATTATTATATTATTATATTATTATATTATTATATTATTATATTATTATATTATTATATTATTATATTATTATATTATTATATTATTATATTATTATATTATTATATTATTATATTATTATATTATTATATTATTATATTATTATATTATTATATTATTATATTATTATATTATTATATTATTATATTATTATATTATTATATTATTATATTATTATATTATTATATTATTATATTATTATATTATTATATTATTATATTATTATATTATTATATTATTATATTATTATATTATTATATTATTATATTATTATATTATTATATTATTATATTATTATATTATTATATTATTATATTATTATATTATTATATTATTATATTATTATATTATTATATTATTATATTATTATATTATTATATTATTATATTATTATATTATTATATTATTATATTATTATATTATTATATTATTATATTATTATATTATTATATTATTATATTATTATATTATTATATTATTATATTATTATATTATTATATTATTATATTATTATATTATTATATTATTATATTATTATATTATTATATTATTATATTATTATATTATTATATTATTATATTATTATATTATTATATTATTATATTATTATATTATTATATTATTATATTATTATATTATTATATTATTATATTATTATATTATTATATTATTATATTATTATATTGTTATATTATTATATTATTATATTATTATATTATTATATTATTATATTATTATATTATTATATTATTATATTATTATATTATTATATTATTATATTATAATATTATTATATTATTATATTATTATATTATTATATTATTATATTATTATATTATTATATTATTATATTATTATATTATTATATTATTATATTATTATATTATTATATTATTATATTATTATATTATTATATTATTATATTATTATATTATTATATTATTATATTATTATATTATTATATTATTATATTATTATATTATTATATTATTATATTATTATATTATTATATTATTATATTATTATATTATTATATTATTATATTATTATATTATTATTTTATTATATTATTATATTATTATATTATTATATTATTATATTATTATATTATTATATTATTATATTATTATATTATTATATTATTATATTATTATATTATTATATTATTATATTATTATATTATTATATTATTATATTATTATATTATTATATTATTATATTATTATATTATTATATTATTATATTATTATATTATTATATTATTATATTATTATATTATTATATTATTATATTATTATATTATTATATTATTATATTATTATATTATTATATTATTATATTATTATATTATTATATTATTATATTATTATATTATTATATTATTATATTATTATATTATTATATTATTATATTATTATATTATTATATTATTATATTGTTATATTATTATATTATTATATTATTATATTATTATATTATTATATTATTATATTATTATATTATTATATTATTATATTATTATATTATTATATTATTATATTATTATATTATTATATTATTATATTATTATATTATTATATTATTATATTATTATATTATTATATTATTATATTATTATATTATTATATTATTATATTATTATATTATTATATTATTATATTATTATATTATTATATTATTATATTATTATATTATTATATTATTATATTATTATATTATTATATTATTATATTATTATATTATTATATTATTATATTATTATATTATTATATTATTATATTATTATATTATTATATTATTATATTAAGTTGAATATTATTATATTAAGTTATATATAAGTTGAATTCTAATTAATTTTTTATTTTTAAATGATATTTTTCTTTTGTTAGTTGGTTAGAAAAAGATTTGGCAATGAGCCCTTCTACCATTTTTCTCGTGGAAAATGGTGGAAAACAAGGTTTAATGCGGATCGTAAAAAAATTTACCATTTCGTTTGAAGTCAGATATTCAAATGTCTCATTCTTTAAAAGTGTGTACATTATTTTTTACCCTTTGCACCCTCAATCATGCTGCGCAGTTGTTTGGGCTTCTGAAATTATCTGAATTTAAAAACACCCTTTATGAACTTGTATTGGAACATGGTGTCGATAAATTGTGAATGCTCGTTTTCTTTAAAGGATCATTAACGATGCATGATGCTTCTTTTACAGGTGCAGCATACAAGTTTCAAACTGCATACAATCGCATGATGGATGGATTAGTCAATTACAGCTTTTTGAAGCAACTCACGAATTACCCTCTATGCGGTAGGCAAATCAAGAATCTTGTTGCATTTGCTAAGGTAATAGTCTCCGGAACATAATATTTATGTCACTGTAAATTAACATTGCTACAATACTCGTAATGTAACTTTTTTTAGATTTCTTACGAATTCTGGCCGTTTTCAGTCAAATTAAAAATGAACTATAGCATGCTCTCTTTTGCTGTCTAACTGCCCAATAAATTTCTTAAACCATTCATTTAAAAATTGATCAAAAATCCGGTACAGCTCATGAGATTTGCATTTTAACAGACGTTGTGTCTATTGTCATTAATATCATCAAAGTTTTTAAAAAAGCATTGCTTTTAAAAAATGATTTTGATTGTCATTCGCATTTAATATTGTTAGTATTGTGTGCATGCAAATAATCTACTCTAATCTACCGGTAGAGCGCTACCGGATAAAAAAATATGTCTCCAGTGTATACAGTCAGTACAACACATAGTAGAGCTCTACTTAAAATTTCTCTACAGCGACTCTACGGAAAGCGGTAGAGTCTTAGAGACGAGCTTTAATGTATAGACTTGCTCTAATCTTTACTAATAAACTATATAGTAGACACTTGGCTTAAAGTTGATATAAACCTCTATGTCGAAAAATACAACTAGTATTTGAATTGTGAATTTAACCCCTAAATTATACTCTAATGGCATTGAAAAAAGTCTAATAAGCTAACAACGTGGTTAGAAGCTAATGTTAAATGTCATTTTACCAAACATATATGTCCCGTATGAATGAGTGTAACTCTCTTTATTTTAGGTTTTATTGCATATGGCTTCGTTTTTGCGAAGTGGGTAAAATAATATTTGTCAAATGTATATTTAGCGTAAATCATATAAAATAATATATAAATATTGTTTTTGGGTAAATAGTTTAGTTTTGATATTTAAATATGTCATTATTTACTTGGCACATCAAACATTAAATTAAAGGCATGATTGTGAAAATATATCATCCGCAGGCTAAAATATTTCTCGTTAAGTGTTCTACGAATCATACAATTATTTATATATATATATATATATATATATATATATATATATATATATATATATATATATATATAAATATATAAATATATATATATATATATATATATATATATATATATATATATATATATATATATATATATATAGGGGGCAACTTTGGAATTATAATAGAAACCTCTATTTTTTATTGATTCGGATTTTACAGCTAAAAGTACGTAGGTTTCCCTTGAAACATTTTTTTCGATTCATGATAGATGGCACTGTAATAGACGATATTAAATTGTTTTTGATTTCTCCTACTAAGAACATATGCATACGATTCTGCAATATATTTGCAGGATTCGGTCACTTGCCTCATTTTACCGGACTATCAAACAATTCACTTCTGATGGAAGTGTTCCATCGAAGAAAATGACTCGTCGAGCTACAGTTACTGAGGAAAATAATGAAACTGCTGTAGTGGCTGCAGTAGCTAATAATCCTTATATAAGTACACAGGAAATAAATTGCGAATCTGGATTATCCCTTACCAGTGTTTGGAAAATTTTAAACCGTCATAAGAATCATCCGTATCATGTGTCTTTACACCAAGATCGGGTAATTTTTTGTCAGTGGGCACGTGAACAAATACAGCGAAATCCCAATTATTTTCGCTACGTATTGTTCTCCGATGAGTCGTTTTTTAGAAACCATGGAACGGTTAATCGACACAACATACATTACCAACAACACGTGATAATATGATTGAGCGAACAAGAAATGATTGTGCCAAAATTCCAGCAGACACGCTACTCAGTTGTGTACATTTATTTAAAATGCGGAAAAGGTAATGAGGCGAGGGGACCATGGTACGTGGAAATTTTAATGCAAACATATTGCAGAATCGTATGAATATGTTCTCAGTCGGAGAAATCGAATAAAATTTATATCGTCTATTACAACGCTAAGAAATAGGGGTTCCTATTTTAATTCCAAAGTTACCTCCGCCCCACCTACAAGAAGGGGAAGGGGGTGCTAATTTTAGAACTAATATATGTCCACCTCGGAATGATTAAACTTTGATCTGTTACATTTTTTTCGTAGAGTGCTTATTTTCCGAGATATTTGAAAGTTTCAGCTTAAAAAAACACCCGGTAGATATATATATATATATATTTATATATATATATATATATATATATATATATATATATATATATATATATATATATATATATATATATATATATATACATATATATTTATTTATTTATTAAATAAATAATATGAATACAAACAATAAGAACACTTAATAATTTAATAATAAAAATAACAATAATAGCAAATAAATAATGTAAAAATTAAATTAAACTTTGGTATTCTTTTATAGATTTTCTTAGGGCGGCAAACAAAAAAATATTAATTTCTTATACAAATATTAAAATGAATAAATTAGATGGAAAATAAAAAGGAGAAATAAATTTTTCTAGTAATAATTTGAATACAGGGTGTATATAAAATACGCAAACTTTATTTGCTTTTTAATTTAAGAGATAATCATAAATAACTTTGAAGCAGTTAGTGCAACTAGTTCCAGGTGCACCAATCAAAAAGACACATGGTTTCCCACACCTCTAACATTTCTGGGCTCTTCTGCTAGTCAGTTTTCTGATATCTGCACTCTCTTTGCCAATTATTTTCTTTCTGTTTATGAACCTTTTTCACCATCTCCTACATCAAATATCTCAACTCTAGTTTCTCATTTTATAAATGATTTTAATTTTTTTAATTTTACCTATAAGGGAGTTGATCATGATAGTTTTCCATCTATACTAATCAAGCACTGTGCTGAGAGATTAGTTCCTTTTTTGACCATTTTATTTTTAATGAAAGCATCCGGTCTGGAATTTTTCCTGATCCATGGAATTTTTTTTTCTTTCGTCGGATTTTTAAATCTGGTAAAAGATGTGGAATATCAGTAATCATCGCGAAATGGCAATTCTTTCTTCAATTCGTTGGTACAGAAATTTTTCGTTGGTACAGAAATTTTTACCTCTTTTATTGTGAAGACGTTTATTTCTTCTGCTCAGCGCGGTTTTTCCGCGGTAGATCCGGGTAGATCAACTGTCACTAATTTAGTTTCATTTTGCGGACATTTACATACTATATTGGATAATAGAAATAAGCTGATGTGATTTACACAGACTTTTCAAAGGATTTTGATAAAATTAATCATTCAATTATTATCGATAAGCTCGAGAAACTAAATTGTGAGTTTATCCCTATTAGGTGGTTGCAGTTTTACTTTTCCGATCCTTACCAATTTGTGAAAATTAATGGTAACATATATGTATATATATATATATATATATATATATATATATATATATATATATATATATATATATATATATATTTATATATATATATATATATATATATATATATATATATATATATATATATTCACTTCACCATGGCTAAAGATGTGGCACGAATTATTACAACGAAACAAAGTGTGAAAATTCTAAGATAAGATAAATTGCCAGCGATAAACACATTTTTTATGTACACGTATGTGGTTGTTGTTGACGACCCAAGAATTATTAAAATATGTATACATATAAGGAAAATATTCAACTAACCACCGCAATAGTCGATTTGTATAAGGCTCCGTCAAAAGCGCAAAATAAAATGATATTTTCCCATCATCAACATCGTTATCATTACCATTAACAACCCCCATCGTTATTTTATTATTTACTTATCTTCATTTCTTCAGTAAACAAAAACGGAGGTTTATCCTGAGAGTAATGAAAATTTGTTATGGTGTTGCATATGTATATATGTTCCATGTTTCTAGAGTGATTGATTTAACATAACTTATGAGTTTATTGGAAAATTGCGTTTTTTATTGCGTTTTTTTGGAAAGGAAACATACAAACATGACGGAGCAGTTTAAGCAATGATTTTGGCGCTTTACGTAATTAGGTTTGAATATTAAAAGCAGTGTTTTTGTTTTGTGCAGGTGGTAAATGACTAAGAGCTAATTTTTGAAAATTAATTCTATTCAGCGGGTTTGTAAAAACACCCGCTTTATATATTCTCCGGTACAAATGGAAAATATCACTAATGCAATTAGGGATCGTTTATTAGTCGGTTTGCGCTTTAGTTACCCATAAATAGTATTCTTCAACTAACAGTCGTTGCATCCTGCTTGCTAAATAATAAGCAAAATTGAAATTTTACACAATTGTGAAGGATCTTAAAAAGATTATGGTTATTTATTTAATTTATTTAATTTATTTAATTTATTTAATTTATTTAATTTATTTAATTTATTTAATTTATTTAATTTATTTAATTTATTTAATTTATTTAATTTATTTAATTTATTTAATTTATTTAATTTATTTAATTTATTTAATTTATTTAATTTATTTAATTTATTTAATTTATTTAATTTATTTAATTTATTTAATTTATTTAATTTATTTAATTTATTTAATTTATTTAATTTATTTAATTTATTTAATTTATTTAATTTATTTAATTTATTTAATTTATTTAATTTATTTAATTTATTTAATTTATTTAATTTATTTAATTTATTTAATTTATTTAATTTATTTAATTTATTTAATTTATTTAATTTATTTAATTTATTTAATTTATTTAATTTATTTAATTTATTTAATTTATTTAATTTATTTAATTTATTTAATTTATTTAATTTATTTAATTTATTTAATTTATTTAATTTATTTAATTTATTTAATTTATTTAATTTATTTAATTTATTTAATTTATTTAATTTATTTAATTTATTTAATTTATTTAATTTATTTAATTTATTTAATTTATTTAATTTATTTAATTTATTTAATTTATTTAATTTATTTAATTTATTTAATTTATTTAATTTATTTAATTTATTTAATTTATTTAATTTATTTAATTTATTTAATTTATTTAATTTATTTAATTTATTTAATTTATTTAATTTATTTAATTTATTTAATTTATTTAATTTATTTAATTTATTTAATTTATTTAATTTATTTAATTTATTTAATTTATTTAATTTATTTAATTTATTTAATTTATTTAATTTATTTAATTTATTTAATTTATTTAATTTATTTAATTTATTTAATTTATTTAATTTATTTAATTTATTTAATTTATTTAATTTATTTAATTTATTTAATTTATTTAATTTATTTAATTTATTTAATTTATTTAATTTATTTAATTTATTTAATTTATTTAATTTATTTAATTTATTTAATTTATTTAATTTATTTAATTTATTTAATTTATTTAATTTATTTAATTTATTTAATTTATTTAATTTATTTAATTTATTTAATTTATTTAATTTATTTAATTTATTTAATTTATTTAATTTATTTAATTTATTTAATTTATTTAATTTATTTAATTTATTTAATTTATTTAATTTATTTAATTTATTTAATTTATTTAATTTATTTAATTTATTTAATTTATTTAATTTATTTAATTTATTTAATTTATTTAATTTATTTAATTTATTTAATTTATTTAATTTATTTAATTTATTTAATTTATTTAATTTATTTAATTTATTTAATTTATTTAATTTATTTAATTTATTTAATTTATTTAATTTATTTAATTTATTTAATTTATTTAATTTATTTAATTTATTTAATTTATTTAATTTATTTAATTTATTTAATTTATTTAATTTATTTAATTTATTTAATTTATTTAATTTATTTAATTTATTTAATTTATTTAATTTATTTAATTTATTTAATTTATTTAATTTATTTAATTTATTTAATTTATTTAATTTATTTAATTTATTTAATTTATTTAATTTATTTAATTTATTTAATTTATTTAATTTATTTAATTTATTTAATTTATTTAATTTATTTAATTTATTTAATTTATTTAATTTATTTAATTTATTTAATTTATTTAATTTATTTAATTTATTTAATTTATTTAATTTATTTAATTTATTTAATTTATTTAATTTATTTAATTTATTTAATTTATTTAATTTATTTAATTTATTTAATTTATTTAATTTATTTAATTTATTTAATTTATTTAATTTATTTAATTTATTTAATTTATTTAATTTATTTAATTTATTTAATTTATTTAATTTATTTAATTTATTTAATTTATTTAATTTATTTAATTTATTTAATTTATTTAATTTATTTAATTTATTTAATTTATTTAATTTATTTAATTTATTTAATTTATTTAATTTATTTAATTTATTTAATTTATTTAATTTATTTAATTTATTTAATTTATTTAATTTATTTAATTTATTTAATTTATTTAATTTATTTAATTTATTTAATTTATTTAATTTATTTAATTTATTTAATTTATTTAATTTATTTAATTTATTTAATTTATTTAATTTATTTAATTTATTTAATTTATTTAATTAATTTAATTTATTAACTTTTTATGGCCCGAATTGGAAGATATGGATGTGGGCGATATGTGGTTTCAACAGGATGGTGCCACTTGCCACACAGCTATCGAAACAATGGCGCTTTTGCGCGACAAATTCAATGGTCGTGTTATCTCACGTGGTGGCGATGTCAATTGGCCGCCAAGATCATGTGATTTGACACCGTTGGACTTCTTTCCTTGGAATTATTTGAAAGAAAAGGTGTACGTCGATAAGCCAGCAACAATTCAAGAGCTAAAGGATGAGATAATTCGGCACATTAACGGCATAGAACCTCAATTATGCCTGTGTGTTTTTGCAGGTCGAGGTAAAATAGTACAAACGCTTGCAACATTTGGAATCGTGGCCGATTTAATAGAAGGAATAACATAAAACAGTCTTAAATGTTAAATAAGTTATAGAAAAGTTATATTGAGAGAAGAGCTTTTGTAAAAGTTATAAAATATTCAAACGGGTTCTTTTTTACGAATTTTACGAAATACATATATTGCAGTCGGTTTTTGATGCAATAAACTGTTTATATTAAAATTATAAAATTTTGTTAGCTAAAGCTTTAGTTAATTTTGTTTCCAGTTTCTCCCACAATCATCAATCAAAATATCAATCAGGCAAATCCGACCACTATTCCGTGATTTGTTCATTATTCGATCAATTCAATTATTTGTGATGTAAAATTTAGTATACAATTTATGTATAGGTCACTAAAAGATAAATTCCACCCACTTCTAGAATATTCCCCAAATAATGCTAAGTTGAACTTTTTTCAATATTTAACGATGAAGTTATCACTATATGATATTATAATGACAACCATCAAAATTGATCCTTTATAAGCTCTTCCTTTTTGTTTTTGGTATTGTATGTTGGTTCTTAGTATGTATCATATTTAATGTTCAGTAAAACGAAAAATTTATGATTACCACCAGTAATAAATCTGGCCAAAATACCGGATAATCCTTTTACAAAGCCTTAAAAAAAAATTATAAAAAAAATTTCATACTTGTTGCTCGTTAAACTACACAATTTTAATGGTGCAAAATTCTTATAGATGGTTTTATCTAATACAAAGTATAAACCCCATATTTTATATCCTCGTAAAAATTCAGGTAAGTATCGAGATTTTCATAATAGTCATAAATTTTCTTATAAATACAACAATTTATTATTTTGATGTATACATATATGCGTGTGTGCCTGATTTCCTCGTATCAACAGATTTTTAAAATTATTAATTCATTATGGAAACGGAAAATCATTTTTGTACCAACGATTTTTCATCATAATTTGGCATCAGGCGCGCGATATAATATAAAAACTCTCAATTTTCACCAAGTTTTTCTGGCATTTTCTTTATACTTTTGTTATATTTCATATTAATAAAATTTAATAAACAAGATTAATGTAAAATTTTAACTGATAAATGTCATGGTATTTGCTAAAAACATTATTGTGATAAAAGTGAGCACGACGAGTTTTGTGGTTTTTTCCGTAACACAGTTTTTATTTCATTATTAACTGCAAAAATTCATTATTTTACACTCGTATCATCTCGTATCATGAAAAATTCCGGCTTGTATAAAAATTATACAATTTTTTCCATATTTTCCATTAATTAGTTAATTAAATATTATTGTTATTTTTATGAAGAAAAAAATTTAACCCCGGCTATATACCACAAAAAAAAAAAAAAAAAAAAAAAAAAAAAAACTGAATTCAAATTATGAGATAAAATATTTTCACTGATGTGAAGCGAATACTGCATGCATGAGTGTTACAAATATAATTATTTGAACACGGAATTTTTTACAAATTTTTTTTAAAGCAAATAACTTGTTTTAATTAAAATTTCAGATTGAAAAAAAATATGGGGTCATTCACCCCAGATTTGTTTTATAATAACGGTATTGGATGAAGTTGAAGCCAGTCTAGACACACTGTGTTGGTTTCAAAAAAGTAACAAAATTTTTCTTTGGGAAACATTTGTAATTTCAAGTAAATAATTTAAACTTTAATGAGAGAATGTGAAAAATTTAAAGATTTAAAGTGACCGTACCTGGTTGTCTCAGGAGTATGTCTTGTTTTTCTCGAAGGAAGTTTTCTTTAATAACATATTCGTTCTTCAGTTTGTTTATGTTTCTATTTTTAAATCAAGGATATCAAAAAAAAATTAGGGAGTGTCGGTTTAACTGCAATGGACGTAGAAGTGGAAGCGACGCTTGAAGAATGTGGCGAGTACTTATAAAATATCTGTTTGATGTGAGGAATATAAGAGTGAATACAGAGTAGAGTGGGTTTTAAAGATGGAATCTATAAGACTCTTAAAGATGGAATCTATAAGACTCTTGTACCTGTTATTAAAATGTCTCGGGAACAGCTGAGGACAATAGCTCAAAAGTTATTAAAGAGCCCATTACAAACTTTGAAGATATTTCAACATTCGCTCGGAAAATGGTCCAAAGCCTATTTAAAGAATTAGCTCTCACCACACAATAAGTTTACTACTAGGCTTGATTTGGACTCAATCCATTTCATTAGACCAAAGGAAATGTTTTAGTGAGTTATATATGCATAATGTAAAACAAATTATGTGTAAAATTCACGGCGTGGTCGGAAGCACTCTCATGCCTCGTAAAAACTTCTAAACAAACATGTTATCCTAATAATACCATCACAGAATCCTTGGCATGTCGTAGGAGGTGACTAATCAAAGGTTCTATCGCTTAGCTGACTATCCGCATCCTCACAAAAACTTAACTGTTTAAAAAATCAATAAAATAAAATATAGATACCGCCAAACTTTAACCCGACCGACTTATATTAACGGATATGCAGTTAAGAATCGGTACGTGGAACGTGCAGTCGCTAAAAAAACCAGGTGCGTTTGATGGTACTATATTAGCCATAAATGAGGTTCGTCTGGAATTCGTTGCCCCTCCAATAAAAAGTGGAGTCCATTTGTCCCAAGGATAAACATTGCTTTACAGGGAGATGACCTCGGCAATTTTTATGTTGCTTTTCTTTTATGGTCCAGGTGAAAAAGGCTGTTTTGGATTTCAAAACAGTTGATAATCGTATGTGTAAACTATACGGTTACGCATCATGCGACTATAGCCAACCTGTCAATCATTTGTATTCATGCGCCCACTGACGTAAACCAACCCCAAAATTCAGTTTACAACAATTTAGATGATCTGATGGGATCCATGCCAGGAGCTGGTAAAAATTAGACTGAGTTATGTGATATCAAAGGTGAAATCACACGATCTAGAGACCGATAATGGTGAAAGAATGATGTATTTTGAGATCACGCATGACCTCATTGTATGGCTAACACATTCTTTCTTCATAAAAATATCCATTGGAAACATGGACACAGTTTCGTAAGAAATTGATCATCGATTGGTCACTACAAAGCTATAAGATTATTTCGTGCTACTCAGGGATCACAGGAAAGCGTTACTTACGTTTCAATTGTGAAGAACTGATAAACGAAGATAAAAAGCACAATATCAGAATCTTCTTAGAAGTAGGATTATAGAAACCAACGCTCGTTTTGATGATGTCAACGGTCCATAGGAGGGATCAAGAACTTCCTTAGTCTATGCTGCCCAGGCGAATTTAGGTGTGGTAAAAATTAATCAAAAGATTAATTTTCTGTCTAACAAACGAATAAATCCTATAAAGAAACACGAATACGTTGCTAGGAGTACCACCCTGCAAATTTGTTGACAGAAAAAGCATGAATGGTTAAAAGATGAAGTCTTAAGAGTACAATAACTCAGCAATGATTGCATTTCTCGTAGCTTCTTTAAATATGTCATCGGATCGCACCATACCTTCAGACCTTTAGAATTTTACCTTCGTGTTAATATCGATGCAGTACTCGATATTTGGAAGGAGCATTTCTCTGATTTTCATATTCTACGTTCATCATTTGGCATGAAAACATCTATTGTTGATATCCAGAAGTTTTTAAAATTATAATAATAAAGCAATAAAATTGCAAAGAAATATATTTGTTTAACAAGCAAAACACTTGACTGCAACAGTCAAATGTAAGTAATTAAAATTTCAAATTTAAATTTAATCTTAATGTAAAATATAATTTGTTTTATTATAATAATATTGCATGTCAAGATGACGATGAAGCAGGAACTGCTACAGGATCGTTCTCGGTTAACCACCAATACTTTTCGCATCTTTCGACGTACTCATTTGGTTTACTAATTATTGATGTGTATTGATGTATATAGATATTGAAGCTAATAAAAATCTGTTTAAATGTTCCGGCTGCCATGTTGATGAACATAATGAGGCTGTTGTGGATGATGATATTACTAGCTTTAAGTGGCACTCACTAAAAAATGATATTGTACAAATGCAATTGTCACTTGCCAATATTGGGAAACAATGCGAAGATTTTGTACGGCTTAAAAGTGTAATTAAGTCAAATACCGAGAAAATTACGTCAATTCAAATGTATAATGCCGGCCTAAAACTTCAATTATTATCGATTTCAAAACATTGTTGTTTTTTGGAGAACCAAATTAACAGTACTAAGTTATTAATTTATGGTTTACCTGGTGATGAAAAAAGTTGATGTTGAAACTTACTCTTGTAGAATGGAATACCAGGCTATATTGCATAAATCATTCCTTACAATTGCTAAATGTTTATTTAATATTAACTTATCTGGCGTTGCAAGCAGCGTAACAGTAACTGATTATATATCACCTGCAAAAAAGGCCTTGCTTTCCAAATCTAAGAAACTTCTTCAATTTGAGGTACATCAATTTAAATATGTGTGGGCCAATCATGGAATGATATACGCTAAAAAAAACGAGGATAGTGATGTTTTTAAAATAAGTTCGTCGGCGGATTTGAATGTGTTTAATAATTGATAATTATATTAATTATTATTATATTATCATAAAATTTGGTTTGTTTTTTATATTTTTATTTACTTTTTTACATTTCTTTTCGTTTTTCGTTTCTTTTTTCTTTTTTGAAACATTTCCAAACAAACGAGCTTATTTACGGCTTATTCCACAAACATATAGAACATACGCACTCTTGTATTATCAAATGGAGATATATTATTAGAACTGTCGAGGCCTCAAATCAAAGCTGACCTTAGATTGAACTTATTGGCCAACAGTTCTGATATGATATGTTTGAATGAGACGTGGCTTAACAGTTCTTTTAGTGATGGCGAAGTTGTGGACGATTGTTATTGTATCATTCGGAAGGATCGTGATATTTTACTGGTTGGTATAAGCGATGGTGGTGGTACGTTGATTGCAATTAAAAAGGAATTCATTGTTAACGAAATTGCTAATGCGAATTGTATATTTGATGACATCTGGTTGAAGGTTGTCTTGCCTAATTGTAATGAACAAGACTCAGGCGCAAACCTGAGTCCTGACAAATCCATAGATTGTCCAATGCGCTCTTCCACAGCAGGTTTATATATCCCGCTACCTCAGCGTGAGGATATAGTCATGGGTGTTGGTGGACTCACTTAGGGACCTTGATAAGCCGCATTATAAATTAAGTGAATCACTAGATTCAAAAGGACAAGGGAAATAATGTAGCCTCTGCAATGGCTCACATCATGGTGGAGAAGATACATAAAAACTCAATAAAAGAAATAAAAAAATAAAAATTAAATTAAAATTAAAATTTATTAAAATAAGAAACTTAAAATTTAAAAAAAAAAATACAAATAAAAAAAACTTACATTTAGAACGACTTCCTCAGCGACCGCCCCGTCTAAAAGTCACCACTAGAAGACTGAGTACCCCAAAAAACTCATAAAGTGTCCCACCAAAAAGAAATGTATTAAAAAAATATCAGTAATTTATGGTGGGGACGGTCATTATACTCTAACCCAACAAGATTTATTGAGTTAGGTCATTTAAGGGGGGAAAAATTATGTCATAAATGCATAAAACTGTGAATTAACAAGTACACTGACCTTACCATATACATACTTGTTATTACTTGAAAAAACAATTTTTTTTATTTGAATAAGAAACTTATTACAATTTGATTTTATAAATTATTGCAAAACAACATAATTTAATTGTTTTGCAATGAACGAAAAAAAAAATTAAAAATGACCGAATTGGTAAAAATGTTTTGGGTTGAATCAATTTAGCTTGGAACGGGGCCATGAAATGCCACACGTTACATAATGGCAAGATATTAATTGTCGTCTTAGTGTACTTTCCTTCGAATAAAGTTCCCTGTGAAACCTACAAACTATTTTGTGATCACCTAGCTAGTTTCATATTTAATTCTCATGATAATTATACTTATTTAGTTTTGGATGACTTTAACATATATTTCTTGGTCAAGGATTAACGATGGTTTGCAACGCTCTAGTTTTGAAGGGCGCTTTGCCCAATATCTCGTTGAAACTATAATGCTAACGAATTCAACTGTGCATAATTATATTATTAATTCTGATTTGGAATGTTTAATTAATTTTTTTTAAATCTAATTTGTATAAATTTTAAAATTTTGTGTCAAATAAAGTGTATATAATTTAGATTTTCGTAGATTTCATGACGTATTGGTCATAAAACGGTTAATTCAATTTTTTTTAAATGTTTAAAACAATTTTATAAAATCTAATTTATATTATTTTATAATTTTTATAATTTCATATTTTTATAAATGTAATAAATTAATTATTTGTAAATTTCAGGCAAAAACTAATCCAATTTATTACAGCCTGCGGCTTGCAGAAGTTATATTATGAATTAATTAATTAATATTTTCAGAGTTTTTAGTCATTTTCGGGCAAAAATTAACACAATTTATTACAGCATATGGCTTGTAGGAATTATATTATTGTATAATTATATTATTATATTAAGAATTAATTAATTTGTAAATTCAGATTAAAAATTAATTCAATTTATTACAACCTACGGCTAAGAGCAGTTAACTAATAGATTCTGTTTTCAGGGAATCTTTGCAGGTAACAGATGTATGGTGACGTCCGAATGCAGAGCAGTTCAGTATAATTGTGATTGTCTAATGCTAACAGTATTTCGAACATTGGCTACCGGGAAACCAGACCAATTCTGTCGTTACTGACATACCTTTCCTTTCCCTACCCCAACAAAAATTTACTAAATATTGGCCACCATGGTGTCTGTAACCGGGTCGATCTCAATAATTTAACTAATATCCTGCCTTATCCTTCCAAGTTTATGTAAAACGGGTGTACGGTAGGCCCGGCCATATATCCAGGGGATCCTGCTTAATGCTTGCACGTACATTCTAAATCAATCAATCAATCAATCAATAATCATATTATTAATTGTTCAAATGACATATTAAATCTCGTTAATGAATTATCTGATCTTAAAGATTGTATTACCTTTAAGATCACATAGTTTATTAACGAGATCCAATATGTCATTTGTACAATTAATAATAGGATTATGCAGAGTTAAATTCGTTAGCATTATTGATTCAAGGAGATATTGGGCAAAGCGCCCTTCAAAACTAGACGGTTTCAAACCATCGTTAATTCTTGACATAAGGAATACACGATAAGTTAAAGTCACCCAAAACTAAATAAGAAAAATTATCAGTAGAACAAACTTGACACCTGTGATTAACACCTATTAATCAAGTTAACTTTTAACAGTTGAAGTGGGACAATGCTTCAATTCTCTGCCCAAAGTTGATAGTTATAACCCTCCTTTTATTATTAATTTATTAAACTTTTCTAAAAAACAGCTGTCTTTTAATAGCGCTCCGTCAGTTTTAAAAATTTGAATTATGCATACATTGGTGAGGAATTGCTCGAAATTGAATG
Organism: Tipula confusa; assembly: GCA_963556175.1. Classification (NCBI taxonomy): domain Eukaryota; kingdom Metazoa; phylum Arthropoda; class Insecta; order Diptera; family Tipulidae; genus Tipula; species Tipula confusa. Next base: position 71,446,500 of record OY744477.1, read on the forward strand.
TTATGTCTAGTTGGTCAATGCTATGGCTAGTTGTGACGTGGATTTTGGATTGGATGTATTGTATCCCTTTTAAAAAAAATTTATGCAGCCTAAATCGGGTGTGACAAAGACTTCTTCTAGATTTCTAACCTGGTATTCAGTGAAGTTAAAATACCATATAAGGCAAAAGTTTAAGCATCATTCATTTTATCGAACTCATAAAAAACGGGATGATAATGTAATTTTTTCGAACTATCGTAAACAGGTAAAATATGAAATTTGTAAATGTTACACCAAATATATAAAGTTTATTGAGGAGAATCTAAAGCTTAATCCTAAGAAGCTGGTTTTCATGTAAAACGTTCTGTTTTGACCAACCTGTTGGAATTTTCAAATTATCTCTTTGAGGCAGTGGATATGAACCAGCAGGTTGATTGTATATATACAGATTTCCAAAAGGCATTTGATACGGCGTTTCACGATATTTTCTTAGATAAATGCCGTGGGATTAAGCTGTCTCATCAATTATGCAAATGGCTATCTTCTTACCTTGGAGATAGATCAACAAATGTTAAATGCAATGGACAAATCTCAAAGCCTTTTTTAATTACTTTTGGAGTCCTTCAAGGTTCCACGTTGGGTCCATTGCTTTTCATTATTTTTGTAAATGATCTATCACTCGTTCTAAAATGTAATCATCTGACCTATGCTGATGATCTGAAAATTTACAAAACTGTTTATAGTTTAACTGACTCCGTCGTCCTGCAATAAAATTTAGAGAACCTTCGATTGTGGTGTGAACACAATGCCGATGTTATACGATTACAATATTATGAATGATAATTTAAATAGATTTTATCAGATTGTTGATCTTAGGGTAATTTTCGATTCGAAATTGAAGTTTGACATATACGTAGATTTAATTTGTTCTAGAGCTCATAAAATTCTTGGATACATTTCTCGTAGAGGTAAAGAGTTTCGTGATCCTAATTTATTTATATTGCTCTTTAATTGTTTAGTCAGAAATGTGCTGGAGTGCGCATCACAGATTTGGAATCCATTTTATAATACGTATAGTAATCCTAATACACTGAGCGTATACAGAAGAAATTTACAAGGTTTCTTATTTTCAAATCTATACCTTATGGTGGTTATATTCTTTGTGTTACCATAGGCTTAGAATATTCAGTCTGTTAAGTATAAATAGCAGAAGAACGATCTTAGATGAGTTAGTGTTATTTAAAATCTTAACTTTTTCTTTAGAAACGGCTATATGATCTAGAATAAATTTATATACTCCGGCTTATAGGATAAGGAATAACCTATTATTTCTAGCTAAGTACGCTAGGACTAATCTGGGTTTCTCTAATCCACTGTCTAGGTTTAGCAAGTCATAATAAGTTATTTCTAACCTTTGATCTGTTTGCCTTGTCCTTTGTTCAGATTAGATCACGCATCTTCAGTATACTAGTTGATCGGGATTAAATATGCTTAGTATACTGATAGTTTAATCAGCTTTCACCTTGTCTTCAATTCTTGATTTTATTTTTCTTCATTTAATTATTTATTTTATTTATTGCTATTTTTATTTTTAATTTTTTTACTATATATTATAACAAACTAGGTATATTTATTAACAAACTATGTATTATATGGAAGTGGCTCAATATGTATTATATTGAGGTAATTGGACATTATGTCTGTGAGTTACACTTTGGTGGAATCAAATCAAATAAAATAAATAAAATAAAATTTACTCAATGTTCAACTAGTGTCAAATGCTGTGTTTAAAAGTTGTCAAATACAACTACGGTGATGTGCATAGAGGTCCCATCCTACGTTGAATTCACACTGGCCATATGCAGAGACTAAAAAGAAACCGCTTTCGTGGGGTTAATTGCATTTATTTCGAACTTTTGATATTCGACGAGGGCACTTTGTGGAACTATCTTTTCGACCTTATTCTATTAGTATGGTAAAGCAAAGTTGTGTCTGTTCACTAAAAGTTCGCCATCTTGTGCCTCATCTTTAAAAAAGGAGATCTCTCAAAATGCAAAAAAAATTATTGTGGCATAGCATTCCTTTGCACAGCATACAAATTACTGTCTTACATAATAATGAAGAAAATCACTCCCCTGACACCAGAAACTGTAGGTATAGTCACCTACAGTTTCTGCTGTCAGAGGAGTGATTATCTTCAATTCACCAAGGTCAGAATCGGTCAGTTACTTATCAAGGTAATGAAGATAATGCAGGTAATGTAGCCAATATTGTGTCAAAATGTAGAACAAGCTATCAGGAATTTTTGCAATTAGCTTTGGTGTACGGCAAGGAGGTCTCTTGTCCCCAATAATCTTTGATCTCATGAGGACAACATCTTGTACCGTCAGTCTAATCAGGTTCTGGCATATTCCTATAATATTTGTGTAATTGGACTAAATGGCAACGGTGTCAAGGAATTACTGGTTCCGCTTGTACGATTTTCAGCTTTCGTAGGTCTCAAAATCAATGAAACCAAATATATAGCAGATGACATTATAGTAATTCTGGCAATTAGATATAATGTCGCCAATGCAACAAGCGAACCCCAGAGGATAACCATATTCTGAGCCGATATAAAACAACGGTACCCAACTTTGGGAATGTAATGTAAGATCCTATTTTACGCCGTTGTTGATAGCGCGAGTACACGACTTTGCCCAAGCCTTGTACTGGCATTAAGGATTCTTCTTGTGCAAATTAAAAGTACAATTGCTACAAACATCGAATAAAAGCCTTTGACATTAATAAAAAAAACAGTCCCAGATTTTCCCCACCAATGGTAAAACAACACCAGTTTTAAAACTAATTTGTTATGATACACATCCAACCAATTTAGCTAGAGGAACAAAGTTTTTTCTTTTCATCTGGTATAAAAACCTGAGCTTCGATAATGTAATTAACATATCCGGCACTAATTAACTAAATAAAACTGTTCCTCGCTTTAATTAATTATAAAAAATAAAATAAAAAAAAAATAAAAAACTAAAATACAAACGAAAAGTATTTGTGAGCATATATATATATATATATATATTATCGTACCTACCCCGATAACGATAAAAAGAAAAAACGAAAAAACGAAAATTCAATTTTCCATTTTCATTTTGAAATAATTTTTACTCAATTACACATTTAAATAAATGTTCATTTATTTGGAAAAATACGAAAATTTATCTAGGAGTAATATTATGTATATAATAGTTGCTTTATGATTATATATTACACAATGATGACGACAATTGTGATCATCATGATTACGATGATGGTGAAGATGATGATTTCTTTACATACTTATGTACGTATGTATATGTTTATATGTTGATATGATATGAGAAAATATTAAAATTATATATATCCTGTATATTACATGCAAAGGATGAATTGAATGTAAACCCTTTCTTCTAATGTGTTTATACACAGTATTCACTGGATATAGACATCCATTTTAATTTTAATGAATTCAACTTGATAAGTTTTAAGAACGATATAATGATAATGTTGATGATAACAGTTTGTATAAAAGTTTGAGATGTAGAAGCAAAAATGTAATTAATTATTTTTTATTTTTTTTTTACCATTACCCTGAATTTATACATAAAAAAAGAAAACTTGTTTTTCCTTGCTTTTTGTTTAATTGATGAAAACCGTTATCTATACTTAAACATAAAGTTTTCGACAACAAGTTAATATTTTGTATAATTGCTAATCCAGCAAAAAAAAAATACATATAAAATAAAAAAAAATTAATGTAAATGAGAAAAGGCTGATGATGGGATTACAATTTGCACGACAGAATGGGAAAAATATTTTTTTTCACCATTTTGTTCAGAATAAGCGTTTAATTAATATTTAAATATTATAATCTAATTGCAAACTATATACGTATACCGAACTAAAATATGGATAACACTCTTATTACCTAATTACGATCGATTTGGATTATAATGTACATGGTAAAGCGATTAAATTCAGACAAGCCACTCGAAAACTCGAAAACAAACGTCTATGAAACATTAATGTTAGAAATACCTTTGTTAGTTTTTGATGTGGACTATCTTTTGCAAGGTAATTTCAAGGTCAACTATACATTTTAATTGCATATTTCCCAAAGTTTTTTTTACATAATTATCCAAATATGTATTACATTAGGCTGCTGTTTGCGTGCGCCTCGCAAACTAATTATAAATAAATGTCCCACTTCTAAAGGGTGATTTTTTAACTATTTTCTTTTAGGCAACACTGATTTTGACAGGTCACGTATGTTTAGTGTTTTGTTTCACTGTCAAACATTTTCAGTTTGGTCTATAATTTAACCATGAATCGTCTTACAAACGAACAACGCTTGCAAATCATTGAAGTTTATTATCAAAATGCGTGCTCTGTTAAGAAAGTTCATCGTGCGCTTCTTTCATTTTATGGTCAGTTTAATCGACCCACTGAAGCGGCTATTCGGGCTATTGTGACTAAATTTCGCAACAAATTTACTTTGTTGGACATTAAATCACCAACACGCGCACGTACAGTGCGAACTGAAAAAAATATCGCAGCTGCATCGGCCACTGTTAGTGATGACCATCAATTATCGATTCGGCGCCGTTCGCAGCAATTGGGCCTCTGTTACTCAACAACGTTGAATATTTTGCGGATGGATTTAGGTGTGAAGCCTTACAAAATATAGCTGGTGCAAGAATAGAAGTCGAATGACCTACCACAACGCAGAATTTTTGGTGAATGGGCTCTTGAAAAGTTGGCGGAAGATTCATTTTTTTATCGAAAAATTGTGTTCAGCGACGAAACTCATTTTTGGCTGAACGGATTCGTAAATAAGCAGAATTGTCAATTTTGGAGTGATGATCAGCCAGGAGCATTTGCAAGAGGTACCAATCCAGAAAGAGTGACTGTTTGGTGCGGATTATGTGCTGGTTGCATCATTGGACCGTACTTCTTTAAAGATGATGCGAATCACAAAGTAACTGTGAATGGTGAGCTCTACTGTGAGATGATATCCAACTTTTTTTGCCCAAAATGGAAGAGCTTGACTTGCATGACATGTGGTTTCAACAAAACGGTGCCACATGCCACACAGCACGCGAAACAATGAACCAATTGAGATGCAAGTTCAGTGAACACTTTATTTCAAGTTTAGGACCAGTCAATTGGCCGCCTAGATCGTGCGAGTTAACGCCTTTAGAATATTTTTGTAGGGCTATGTTAAGGCTCATGTCTATACTGACAAGCCCGCTTCGATTGACGCATTGGAAGACAGCATTGAAGCATTTATTCGTGAGATACCAGCCGAAATGTTGGAAAGTGTATATGAAAATGGGGCTAAGCGGATGGACCATTTGAGGCGCAACCGCGGTTAACATTTGCATGAAATAATCTTCAAATATTAAATTATATGGACCGTACTATCGATTCAAATAAAAATTTCATGCATTTTTCTTAATTTTATGTGTCTTTTTTTGGAAAAATTTCCTATAGCTATTAAAAAATCACCCTTTACTTGGGGAAATACAAGTGTTCTAACTATAACTATAACTATAACTATAACTATAACTATAACTATAACTATAACTATAACTATAACTATAACTATAACTATAACTATAACTATAACTATAACTATAACTATAACTATAACTATAACTATAACTATAACTATAACTATAACTATAACTATAACTATAACTATAACTATAACTATAACTATAACTATAACTATAACTATAACTATAACTATAACTATAACTATAACTATAACTATAACTATAACTATAACTATAACTATAACTATAACTATAACTATAACTATAACTATAACTATAACTATAACTATAACTATAACTATAACTATAACTATAACTATAACTATAACTATAACTATAACTATAACTATAACTATAACTATAACTATAACTATAACTATAACTATAACTATAACTATAACTATAACTATAACTATAACTATAACTATAACTATAACTATAACTATAACTATAACTATAACTATAACTATAACTATAACTATAACTATAACTATAACTATAACTATAACTATAACTATAACTATAACTATAACTATAACTATAACTATAACTATAACTATAACTATAACTATAACTATAACTATAACTATAACTATAACTATAACTATAACTATAACTATAACTATAACTATAACTATAACTATAACTATAACTATAACTATAACTATAACTATAACTATAACTATAACTATAACTATAACTATAACTATAACTATAACTATAACTATAACTATAACTATAACTATAACTATAACTATAACTATAACTATAACTATAACTATAACTATAACTATAACTATAACTATAACTATAACTATAACTATAACTATAACTATAACTATAACTATAACTATAACTATAACTATAACTATAACTATAACTATAACTATAACTATAACTATAACTATAACTATAACTATAACTATAACTATAACTATAACTATAACTATAACTATAACTATAACTATAACTATAACTATAACTATAACTATAACTATAACTATAACTATAACTATAACTATAACTATAACTATAACTATAACTATAACTATAACTATAACTATAACTATAACTATAACTATAACTATAACTATAACTATAACTATAACTATAACTATAACTATAACTATATAACTATAACTATAACTATAACTATAACTATAACTATAACTATAACTATAACTATAACTATAACTATAACTATAACTATAACTATAACTATAACTATAACTATAACTATAACTATAACTATAACTATAACTATAACTATAACTATAACTATAACTATAACTATAACTATAACTATAACTATAACTAAATGCATCCAAATGGGTTAGCTTACATCATGTAAGGTCAGTTTAAATTTTGGCGGTATCCATATTTCTTTATGTTGATATTTTAAACAGAAAGGTTTTTCAGACAGGACAGACTAGTCCTGTCTGTCAGACCAGTCACCTCAGCGACATACTAGTCACCTCAGCGATCCAACCTTTGTTGGCAAGACCAAGATAAATACCAAGAAGAGAAGGCCAAAAATGTTTAACTCGTGTGTAAAATCGGTATTATTGTTGAAAACAGTTTGACGTGAAAACATATTGTAGGCTTCAATAAGAAGCTGCAAGTGTTAGAGACGAAAATAAAAGACGGCAATGGATATAAATTGAACAACCCCAAGATATTCCTTAATAAAGTTAAATGGTCCAGCCTAATGAAGGCCCTATGCTGCTAAACTGAACATAAATGAAATAAATAATATAACAATTCGAGTTCTCTATACCAAATTCTGACATTTCTTTTTTTTCAAAATGGCGTCATTATGATTATGGTTTTTTTCACGAGCCGCCATCTTTAATAATTTAGTCTTATGGTACGTTAATGGTAATGGTATGATTTATGTCAGGTGGAGACGTATGGTTAGCTATAAATGGCCATAAACGTGAGCAGGGGCTTGATTTTATGTTGGCGGCATCTATCTGTTATTTTGTTGATATTTGTAACAAGTGTTTTTAACGAATTCGTATTCTCAGACACTCATTCAATAAATATAGATCTTTTCTAAAAATCCACACCTAGCTACTCTATATATCTGTGAGCAGTCATCCATTTTTCATACAAATTCATTACAAAAGCACAACTATAATTTTTCATTTGTTTTTTTTTTGTTTGCACATTTTCAAGTGTTTTTAATTTTTCGCTATATTTATAAAACTCGTATATCAGCACACAACCATTAACGATATACATTAAAAAATAATATATATATATATATATATATATATATATATATATATATATATATATATATATATATATATATATATATATATATATATATATATATATATATATATATATATATATATATATATATATATATATATATATATATATATATATATATATATATATTATACATTTTCCAAACCAATACCAGCAAATATGAAATAAAAACTTTTCACCAAACAGAATCATATTTTAGTATAACTTTTCATTTTTCAAGCATTTTCCCGAGCATAAAATAAAAAAGTATTATTTGTTTATATTTTCCCTCTTCAGAAATTATTGATGTATAACCAAGTTGAAAAATTTTTATATTTTGCGTTTACATAAGGCGCAATGGAAAATATAAAAAATTTAACCCTTGACATGACATGTATTTGTTGCATATATGGATGTGAATGTGAATCTTCTTAATCTAACAATAAAATTTTCTTTTTAAAATTATTTTTGGTTTTAATTAAATTTTTGGCAGTTTAAATTTATATTTTTTCTAACTAATAAATAGCATTAGGATTTCTACTGTGTCGTCATTTTGAAACGTACAAAATATATAGAAAATTTAATTAAATTTAAATTTTTTTTGTTCGTTATCGTCGTCTTCATTAACTTATGAATAAATTAATGAGGTGAGAAGATAAGATTCGATTTTTTTTGTAGGATTTACATTTAAAAAAAAAATTATTTGGTAATCTGATATACAGCCAATATAATAATAATAATTTTCTAAACAAAATTAGATTAGATCAAAAAAATTTAAATAAAATTAAGGAGCTTAAATTAGGGTGTACACCAGTCTTTCGATTAAGTATATCGACAGCCGATTAAGGAAATCGTTAATTTTAATTATATTTCTATAAAATAGGGATGATAATTTAATATTTTCTCGCGTAATTCGTAAAATTTATTTATTGCAAATATGTGCCTTAAATATGTGATTGGCAGTATCATTGCGCACATGTTCTTCAATTTAGGTAAGTTTCACCTGGTTCATAATAGGTTCGTAATATTAAACTTTACTATTTTGGATTAATTACGTAGGATATAGGTTTATTAAAGCATATATATATATGTACCATTTGTATACGTATACCAAAACATGTTTTAGATCACAGCTGGTTTTTTATTTACAGTATAGGCTTGAAATTTTACGAAATATTAATTATTTGAAATGGCTACAATTTCAGTCTAAACATTTTAATATATTTGTAATGTAAGACTTATAATGTAGTCCACAACACTTTTCTTAATATTCTATTGAAGTAAAAATACACGAAACTATATTTATGTGGTTCATTTTCTTATTTTGTCCCATGTTATGGAAATTAATAAAACTACAATATTAGATGACTACTTGGATAATACAGTTAAAATTGATTTTCCTTTTTGTATTGACGGTGGAACGTTAAGAATAAGGTACTTTAACAAAATGGTTTGGAAAACTTGTAAATAATATATGCCAAGGAGCCTAAGAAAATACAATTTAATTTAAAATAAAATAAAAGGATACAAAATGAATTCGAAATCCAAAGTGTTTCTGTTTCTTAAGAAATGAGAAGGAAGAACAATGGGATATCAAACAAGACCTCTAAAGCAATAAAATATAAGTCTATCACTATAACTGTATACCATTATGTATCAATGAAGTACACAGAAAAAAATTAAACTGCCAGTGCGCCCAGGCTTATCTATAGGTATCGTAAAATTTACATCCAAAAATGATTAGTTTGACAAAGAGTTTCGTCAGTCTTTACTAAAACAACCGTCATGCAAATTTATAGACGAAAAAAGTGGGAACGTAAAAGGCTAAAGTCTTAAAAATACAACAACTCAGCAATGAGCGAAGTTCACGTAATATCTTTCAAGAAGCCATTTGGCAATATAATCACCGAAATAGAAATTGTTGTATCAGCCCAGGACTCTTAGCCGCTAACTGCCAATCTAACATTTGTCGTTTTTTTTTTGTAATTTATTGGGTTTCAAGACACTCTTTTTTATTTAAGCGTATTAAGTTATATTCAGCATAAAAATTTGTTTTAAGCAACAGTAACTTCAGCAAGTAACCGTATGTGAGGTTTTCGCATAGGTGACCGATTGAGAACATCAGAGAAGTAAAAGAAAAGTAAAAACAAATCGAAAATTGGGTTATCTAAGGACAAATCGTAAACCTCCCCTCAGGTAGGCCAGTATGCTTTATCCAGCAGCCCCGAAAGCTGGCTATGATCAATTAAATTCATTAATCAGAATTTAAAAAGATTGTAAAAACGAATGCTATATAGAAGTATAAATCATATAAATCCGCAACACACAAATATCGATCATTGGCTATAGTACACGGACACGAATTGGAAACTTGAACATAAAAACTCTTACAGAAACATCATGCTTAGCACAAGTAGAAAAGGAAATGCAGCGGAATAACATCGAAATATTAGGCCTTAATGAAGTAAGATGAAAAATAGGGGAGATCTAACTACGAGTAAAGATAGCGACCTGATGTACTTTGGTAGGCACGACACACACCATTAAAGCGAAGGAATACTAACAACATTTAGAACCAAGAAACCATCACTCAATTGGAAACCAGTTTGCAGCCAAATATTAACAGCAAAATTCCAGTCGAAAATAAGAAACACTACAACTATTCAGTGCTACGCACCTATGAAAGATTGCAGTTGCAATCAAAACTGTCAAGGAATCCATCAACGCAAACATTGAAACCGATAATACAGGTATGGCGTTAATCATGAGTAAATAAGCATTAGAATCACCAATAAACAATAACGGAGATAGACTAATCGATTATTGTATCATAAATCAATTATTCTTAGGTAGCAGTAATTTTCCAAACTAAAACATATACAAGTACGCTTATGGAGGTCGCCAAATGGTAGAACAACAAACAAGAAGGGTCACGTTCTGGTAAACAAGAAATTTATATCATCGCTTCAAGATGTCCGAGCAATAAGAGGAGCAGACATACACAGTGATCACCAACTAGTAAAAGCAATATTCAAAGTAATATCAACCGCTGTAAAATATGCAAGGAACAACAAGAAGAAATTTAACATACAAATTTAACATTACCAATAACAAAACGGGCCCAGTTATTGAAAAATGGTTACAAATAGAGGCCAACGCCAAGACAGCTATTCTATAGTTTATTCGAATGCCAAGACAACACGAGGAAACCTTGTGTCCAACATCAAGAAAACAACAATTGTGTCATAAAAATACTATATATAATATAATTAATAGTAAACTAGTAAAAACACCATTTACATATTGTTACGACTTCTCTAGAGTTATCCCTAGGGACATCTATGAAGTTATGGTGTGTATAGTGTATTTGTTTGTGAGATGTTGTGTACTTATTTGTGGAAACTAAATATTAGTGGAATTTATATACAATCCATTGATATACAAATAAAGAATTGGCAAAACCTTAACAATTGGTGACAGCGGTGGGATTGTGAATAATAAAAGAATGATGACTATTTACCAAATAAAAGTTGTGGGATTAAAAAATACATAGGAGCAACGAGGTTTACCAACAATCTGTAATACAAAGACCTTGTTTGTACGACTTCATGAATCTTTGATGAAAAACGAGTTAAACTTAGAAGAATATAAGTTCAAAATGGAAAATGAAGACAATACACAAGAAGAAAACGTTGAGAAAATTGTAGAAGAAACGCAACAGTAGATAGAAAAAAAACCATATGAAAATTTCAAATAGTCACAGTTAATGACTGCCAAGAAACAAATGATGTAGTGCAGCAGCAGCAAAGCAGAATGAACCAAAAAATAAGACAAATGGGTGATTTGAAACTATATAACGAACAAAAGTTTGAAAAGACATAAAATGAACGAAACACTTATTGAATTATCTCCTACTATCCCAAGTGAAAAAGAGAAATTACAACAATAATTTGAAACGAAGATTTAACAAGATGACTAAAGAATTACAAACTAAAATTGAACATACCTAATAAAAAATTTAGCATCTCGAAAATGAGTCAAAGTAATCGAAACAACGTCGCAAAATGTTAGTTAGTTCAAAATGTTCAATTAGTCAAATTAAAACCACCATCTTTTGGAGGAATAACATCTTTTTGCATATTCAAGCGTAAAATTTATTACAACAGCCAGCAGAAATTGTTGTTGCACATGCGACTAGCCAACCTGCCAATCATTTGTATCTCCCAACACGATCAATAGCGACCGATAATTTTGAAATAATTATTTTCTTTGCGATATCAGATGACCTAATTGTGGGGAACACATTTTTTTCTCATAAAAATATCCACTCGGAAACATTGACTCACTCTCGTAAGACGTCGCAAAGTCAAATTGACCAAGTGTTAATTTCCAAGCGAAGGTCTCGGGTTTGATTTTATCAGTCGGCTGCCAAATTTGAATGCAGTAATCATAAATCAGTCATTGCATAGATAAGATGGCAATTTTTGTACAAGTCAAGAATCACAAAGAAACGAAGCTAATGTTGCACATGTGAAGGTCTGATAAACGAAGATGTCAAAACACAATATCAGAACCTTGTTATCATTAGCATTATGGAAACCTACCACCGTTCTGATGATGTGAACGCTCCATGAGAGGTATATTAAGAACTTCGGTTCGTCGATGCTGCCCAGACGATTCCGTTTACTCCAAGCTCTCGATACTCTGAGAGAAAACTTTGCGGAACTATCTTTCAACTTTATTCAATTAGTGTCGTAAATGTCTGAAGAATGGAAAGTGACCATGTAATGTATTATTCTTAAAAATGGAGATCGCTCAAAATGCGAAAACTATATCGCTGTATAGCTCTCATTTCAGATACCTTGTTTTTTTGGTCACTCATGATGTATGATAATTGTGTGAGAGGGGATATAAAAGCGCGTTTTGTCGCTAGCAACCGTGTTTTATATGCCGTATACGTTCATTGCTAAGATCTAAATACCTTTCAAATGCCGACAAGCTAAAGTTATAGAAAGTGATGATCAGACCCGTTGTGTTGTATGGGTGTGAAAGTTTGACCCTGATAGATGAGCTTAAGAGATAGTTAATAACATTCGAGAAAAGACTTATGTGCATGATATATATGGCCCCAAAGGTGACGATGACGACAGTTGCCGAGATCTATTTAACCACGAGATCAGGAATTAAAATAAAAATAAAAGCAGAAGTCAATGACAGTGACGACGGGTTATCTAGAACAATACAAAGAGCAAGGTTGAGATCGAATCCGATGGAGCCAAATTGTTGATTCGTTACGGGCCTGCAATGGCCTGTAAAACTGTTTTATTATTATTATTATTATTATTATTATTATATTTGGCAATGTATTTTTGACAGGCTTAAGTTGATCACCACAAAAAAAAAATACCATCTTTTCCTGAAAAATTGAATTGACGAACAACCCTAGGATTTAAATATGTCTATATATATGCCATAAGCGTGATTATGTCTACTTTTTAATCATAATCAGAATAGATTATCAAATCCTGATTGGAAACTCCATCCTAAATCTAATCAATTAATATCGAATGAAATATGTAACCTACCTTTATCTACAAAACTAGATGATAAAATTGATCTTGACAAAAGTGGTAAAGTTTCCCCACTTGAAATATTTTGATTTTGATAATCTAATTTTACAATTATTTTGAAGAATCATCAGTTTGGTTAAGATACCTAGAAAGATGCGAAAAAATGTGAAGTAAATGTGAGGTCAAGTACCTATAGTTTTAATAAAAAATTAGATTCAAGAGAAAGGAAGAATCTATATGATATTTTTTGGAACTTAAATTCGAAATCAAAAGGTACATTTTTTGAAAAAATGTTGTAGAACGGAAGCGAATCTAAAATGTAAATACTTATGGGAAAAAATTACAATTTTACAATTTTCATTTTCTCAAATCCAGACAACTTAAGAGAGTATGTCAAGTGACTTACTATTATTTTGATCATTAACCTGATACCAAAACAAAACCTTCTAAATGACGTTCAATCATTTAGAAGGAAAACATGTAAAAAATCAAAAAATGTATTATACCAGATAACAAACTTACGGAAATTGCGTGTCAAATCAACAATTTTAATAAAGTTTGGATTTCCATTATTGCCGGTCTAACAAAAAATATCTGAAACATCATTTAAATTTAAAACAAAATAGCTTTATTCTAAATTGCTACAACTATGAAGATCCAGTAAAATTTTCGGCAAAATAAGTACAACTTTGACAAGCAATTTAATTTGGCATTTTATGTTCCGGAACAAGGTCTGCGCAATAGATGTGAGGAGGACAAAATGAAAATAGGAAATGGCATTATAGTAATTAGAGAATACGATTTTTTAAATACTTATATATATTTGCAAAATATATTTACTTTGCCGGAAGCTAAAGTTAATTATTTTTCTTATTAGCAAAAGCTTTTATGTTTTAATTTGACTGGCTTTATAAAAGACAATAAAACAAGGGAGAGGGGCAGACGAGTTGACTAGTGCCTACATAAAGATGTTGCAAGCAGTTATTATCGATTTTCCGGAAACAGAAAAGATAATTATCTGGATTGATTTATGTGTAGCTCAGAATCGGAATTCTGTCGCTTAGCCTACTGAAATTTTTAAAGAAATATCGATAATTTTTTATTATCAAGTAGAAAGATTCAGGAACATTCCGTGTTTTGCGACATAAAAAACAGTTTGGAATAAATCAAGTGTAACGATGTTAACAATTTAACCAAAGTTGGTTAGACATGTTGTCATTAACAGGTAAGGCCGTTTTTAGGGTTTTGAATATGTTTCGCACGGAAGGACAGCTCAATTTACTATCCGATTTTATATATAAATTTATATATATATATATATATATATATATATATATATATATATATATATATATATATATATATATATATATATATATTATAGTATTATACACTTGTATTTATTCAAACTTTTACAATGGTGTGCTAAATAAATATTAAACAAAATAATTAAATAAAATTTTATAAATGAGCCAAAAAAAAACCTACCCTGAAGCCTTTAAAAATGGCATGAAATAAATTTAACCAACCATAAAACAAAAGAAATATGAGCATAGAACAAGGAAAATAAAATTACAAAATTCTAATAAAAAAAAAATTCTTTAAAATTAAAATTAAAATTTTTCTAATAAATATTTTTGTGTAAGATAGATAAAATTTTTCTATTTTTTCTAAGATAATATTCAAATTATTATTATAATATAATACATTATTCTTTAAATTTTAATAATATTTTACAAAATAAGTTGAAAGAATTTTTTTTTGTTGGTTTTTATTTATCTATTATGATGATGATAAGAGACAACCTAGATGCATGAGTGATGCATATTACATAGTGCGATTTGAAATATGATGAGGAAAATTTATTTATAGAATGTGGGAGTTTGAAAAATTTAAATTTTATGTTTGTTTATGGGCATTATATTTTATGTGGCATTATAACATAAATAAAAAAAAAAATCTTCTTTATGATAATTAGTACTGATATAAAAACAATTTGCTATTAAATTATAAATGTTTCAAACTGAGCGTAGATTTGACGGCAGGTATCACAATTAAACATTTTGTAAATCTTATAAAATGTAAAAGTTATCCACTTTACGCGCATATAAAAATTTTAGATGGAACTTTATAACGTATCACGTATCATTATTTGTGTATGGTGCAACAGGATATTCCCGTCTTGGATCCGCACTATGTATTTGTAACACCTTTTTGTGTCTCTTAATTGGTACCGACTTTTTTTGTGTTTAATCCTTGCAATTTTTTCTCCCGACCCAAACGCTGCTGCACGAATTGCTCGATTACTTTTTTGACACACACAAAAAGTTTTAAAAGATGCGTCACAATACTCATAAAGTTTTATGCTGGCCCTACTATAAAATTATCTTCAAAAATCATAATACTGTGTCCTTTTTATCCTCCATTCAATATATGCGAGATTTGTTGCCCAACAAATGGGAAATTCGTTCTCCTTATGACAGCATTACTGGTGTATAATTTTTTTATACGAAGCAATAGTTTTATGTTCTGTTGAATTACCACCTGATAAACAAGCATAATATACTGGATAAATCAATAGGGTTGCTATCTTGAAGCCTACTAGAATGTAATTTTAACTTGTCGAACTTCAATTTTTGTGAGGATTGATCAGCGGATATTATAAAGACTATAATTATATAGGTTCCAGATATCACAAATCGAAATTTGGTTGGTGAGGTTGTGATTTCGTTTTTTAACTTTTCGTAGTTTCATTACTTCAAAATATATGGCGAACAAAGTTCAAACGACTCTCGGTTTAAGATACGGAAGATTACTTTAATAATTCTCAATGCTGGAAACGCCATCTCAAATTGTTACATTCAATAATCAAGGCAGCTAAAGAAAACACGAATAATCATGTAACACCTGTCAAAGCAGTTCTGGAAGACTGTGTACAATCAGTGACCACGAGCTGTGCTATGATACGAGAAACAATAATCAAGCCATTCAACCAGTTAAGGTACAACTAGCACTACTTCTAACTTTTCGTGTAAATTTTAAAACATTAAGTGGGCGACCATTGACTCTACGTCTCATGTATCATTCATTTCAAAGAAATGTTTTTATAAATTGCAACTTTCGTTTCAAAATGCTCGCATATCTATCGGGCAGGTAGCAACTTCAAATATAGTTTCAAGAGGCATGTGTGCTATCAATTTATGTTCCATTTATAACGAAAAAATTTTTTAGTAAAGGTTTCGATTTTAGACAAGCTTGTGTCATAATTACTATCAAACTATATTGATATTACAAGATGGGAATACACCAAAACAATAGATTTGGCAGATCTACATTTTTACTATCCAAGTGACATACCGTCCAACTGGACCGAAGTGATTACCATTTGCACAAAAATCATTATTTGGATGGGTAATATCCGGTCAATTTCAAGGTATAAATTTATGGTCCGGCCACAGTTTCCTTGATATTAATGAAACGTTACAAAAGTTCTGGGTAACTGAGAAGTAATTTGAGAAAACCATTTTACAAAAACCATTATGCAAACACCAGAAGGAAGTTAAATGGATGTCTGCCATTTAAAGTAAAGTAGATCTAGAGGAATTAGGTGATTCATATCAAGCAGCACTTGCTAGACTCAAAGTAATGAAACGAAAGTTTGAAAACAACCTTGAATTAAAACGTGCATATTACGAGTTTCTAAGTGAGTATGTATTTATAAACCGGACACATGGAAGAAGAAGCTTGGTAAGAACAAAGTAACATTTACTTTGTATTCCTTCCACACCATGCGGTGTTTAAACAGGATGGCACCACAGCAAAATTGCGTGTCGTTTTCGAATGCGTCGTGCAAGAAGTCGAATGTTATAAAGTTCAGAACATTTCCCATTGCACTTACAGCAGACATTGAAAAGATGTAACGCCAGGTACGCATACTCCAGAAAATAGGAAATATCAACAACTTTTGTGGAAAAAAGAAGCAAGTAAGGTTGTTCGAAAATGTAAATTAAACATTGTAACTTATGGTGAAACGTCGGCTCCATTTCTAGCCATACGTAGTTTACATCAAGTCACCGATAAAGCTAGAGCTGATTACCGAGAAGTTGCAAAACTAATTACAAGCAATTTTTATGTGGATTATCTTTTTGAGCTAGAGCAGAACATGTTGAAAGTGCTAGAGAAATATACATACCAACCATACAGCTATTCTCAGTTAAGCGATCAGGAAATGGCAATGAAATAATAAGCAGGAGTTTTCTTCTCAAGATTTTGGGATGATGAAACTATTACGAAAGTGCTTGGAATTTATTGATATAAGAAAACAGGCACGTTTTCTTTCAATACGACGTTTTTAAAGTCTCCCTTTTTAAAGCATAACGGTAAAGCCATCTGCTGTAAGCTATTTTTCTGTTGACCGACTCCTCAAAAATGTTCAATGAATGGTGCTATCTCCAATAATTTTTTACATTGTGGTATTCTTATATAGGTGTACCTGTGTTTCATTGTGGGATGATATCTTTTGCTGTTCCCTTCAAGATTGTTACCCACGACTTATCATTTGTTTGAACCAATAAAAAATTCTGTTTTGCTCTTCTCACATTTGATGATGCTCTTTTTTAAATTATTTAAATTAAATTGAATCAATCTTCTATTAATTCTGTTAATTCATTAACAAATTCACAGGAACAATACAGTTACTTTTTAATTAGCTAGTATATTTTTCGTTCAAAGACTAGTTTCTCGATTATGTTTTTTATTTTCTAGTTCTTGGTTAGTTCATGGAGCTGATGCTTTATTTAATAGTGCAAATATTAAAGTGTAAATAAGCTTTTCTATATAGGCAGCCCAGTATACTGGAACGAAGATTGAAATTTTTCTTAAAATTTTTTTTCAGCAAATTCACCATCAAATGGTGTAGGTTATACGATTATTTTTTCAAATATCTGAATATTTTAACACCATCGCAGTCAGTTTACTACAACAGGTAATTATGAAGCATTTTTGAAAATTGAATCAAGGCGAATGACATATGTCTTGTTTCACTAAGGCGTTAGCGGTTTTAATAATTTAAAATTACAAGAAATCTCATCATTAATTTTTACAACTCCTCTTGTGAACCATATAATTCTAGCCGTATGCATAGTTCGAAGACAACTCGAAAGCAAAGACGTAAACTAATCAGTCTTCTAAGAATCCCTAATTTTTATTTTCCAAACTTGAATCTTTTTCCCATATACCGTTCAATTTAGTGCTACTTCAAATTTATTTTTATTTTTTTACTTTAAAATGAAAATTGTTTACAAAAGATATAGGAAAACTGAAAACTGTTTTTTTATCTGCACAGCATACATTTTATATACAAATATACACAATTTCCTATGATTTGTATTCATTTCAGATGAAAATATGGCAACAACAAAAAAATTTCTTTTAAGAAATCCTTTTTCTTATTTTTCCCATTGAAAAAGAACGAAAATTGTATATATGTATGAGTATGTGGGTGTGTGTGTGCAGAAGAATAAGACTAGCAATGAAGAAAACACTGAAAGATATGATTTTATGATTTTGTTTGTTTATGATGAACATATAATGATTATGAAAATGATGGCAATGATGATTTTCTCATCCTAAAATGATCTCGTAACAGTACAATGAATGATCAACGTGTAGATATAGATATAGGTTGATGACGTTTTAGGATACATAGAAAAATTTGGTGGTACACATATCATGACTATGATGATGATGATGATGATGATGTTGTGTGGATATGAAATTTGTATTCAAACACCAAAACAAAAAATTTGTTATTCATCTTGGTGAAGTGCTATCAATCAACGTGGATTTCAAATGCTTCACAAGACTCAGATGTTTTCATTATATCTGTGTGTGTGTGTGTATGTTAACAATGGGTAAAATTGGATTGTTTGTATAAAAGATTTCATATTATGTCATATTATGATTTCTTCAATCAATCTCACTTTTCTCTTGTGTTTATAGTTTTATTCGAACATAAGACGACAATTATTACAATACGCGATATTTCGAGCAGCCATACTAAATACAAAATCTACTTTTGTGTGATGCATGTCTAGTTTGAGACATAGATAAATTTTTATAAAAAAAAAAAAGTTTTTGCTCAAAAATGAACAACGAAACCTATAATAATTACATTTCTATTCTGAAGTAGAATTAAAATCAAATTACAAAGTAACTTGCTGTAGCAGGAGCTACACAACCAACTGTCTGTACCTATAGTAATTTACAATAACAACAAAAAACTAGTATCAAAGCAAAAGAAGAAAATTAAACAAAGTTTTCACGTTTTTCACTGTACGTATATATGAAAAATTGAACAGATACCAGATACCAAAAATAACCTTTTTTATATTTTAGCAACTTTAGAACTTTGGATAACGATCGTAATAATTGAGTGCAAATGTGCTCGTATTACGTATAGACAAAATCGGTTTTCGTTCCTGGTATAAATAAAAAAATAAAAAACTATATCCATACAAATTTGCAATGCTTCACAGTGTACTTGATTTATACCGGATGTTTGTTTTAAGCTGAAACATTCAAATATCTCGGAAATAAGCGGTCTACGAAAAAAATGTACTAGGTCCAAATTTAATCATTCCGAGAGGGAAATACATTAGTGCTAAAATTAATAACCCTCTTCCCCTCCTTGTAGGTGGGGTGAGGGTAACTTTGAAATGAAAATAGGAACATTTTCCGGCAAAAAATAAGTAAGGAGGTTAGCTAAGTTTGGCTAAAATCGGCTAACCAAAAGTAGCTGCTTCCATTTAGGGAGTATTTCGAGTTTTGTAATTATTTCAAAAAGCACAGCCCTCATGAGAAAACTGTTAAGTGCAAAAATATTTTATTAAAAAAATAAACAAAAAAATTAAAAAAAAAAAAAAAAAATCTGCCACTTCCGGTT
The DNA here is from genome assembly GCA_963556175.1 of Tipula confusa. NCBI lineage: Eukaryota > Metazoa > Arthropoda > Insecta > Diptera > Tipulidae > Tipula > Tipula confusa. Next base: position 71,466,842 of record OY744477.1, read on the forward strand.
AGCCGAATTCCGCCAAAGTTAATTACCTTACGTCCTCATTTTTAATCGAAAAATTCGAATCTGCAAAAAACAGGGGTTCCTGTTTTAATTTCAAAGTTACCCCTCGCCCCACCTACAGGGACGAGAGAACTAATTTTAGCCCTCGGGATGATTAAATTTTAATCTTGTAAATTTTTTCCGAGAGTGCTTATTTTCCGAGATATTTGAAAGTTTCAGCTTAAAAAAAACACCCGGTATAATATATCTGAATATATAACTCGAATTTGAGTGTGAATATTCGATTTCATAGAACAGAAACCGAAAACTAATAAATCATTATAAACATTGGCTGCCCAACCAATTTGGCAAAGAGGAGGGTAACATTTGTATGTGTTTATGTAATTTAATATTAAATTGCGTTTTTATATTTAAACTTCATTGGTCGTTTAGTAATAACATTCTGAGCCTCTTAAATATTGTTTTAACATCTGCTTACGAACGGTAAGTATTAGCGATATTATAAATTTAGGTTTATTTCTCGATTAAAGGTAAGCTAAGACTTATGCAAGTGAATTTTGTAATTGAATCCCCTGCATATGGGTATGAAATGTTTTCAATAAACATCATATTTTTATACGATGGCCGCTGACTCTTTTTATTGTCGTAGGAAACGACTTAATTTTGGATCGCTAAAATGACAACTCTCAACCTTAAAAACTATTGTAAAAAAAGAAACAACATACAAATATACCTTCAAAATTTCAAATGATCTTCTGGTTATGCAATAAATCCAAAAGGAATTGAATTAATAAGAATTGCCATCCCGCTGTCGAGCCACACAATATATCATACAGAGAATTGCGAATACTGTTCAACTTCATCATAACAAAATTACGTTGAACGGCCTAATTATTTGTATCAACAAACATCAATCAACAACACAGTGATATGGTTGCCATCTATGATGATTGAAACGAACTTACCTTGCATATGAACTATGGACAATTAATGTAAATCGGGCAATCGCCTTTTCTTTCTTTTATTAGATGGTAGTATTGATTGTTTTATTGGCGATAAACAATTATGTTATAGAACACTTAACCAACATTATATTTAACCAATAAATAACGTGTTTAAGGTACAAAAATGTTTATTATTAGGGTATGTGGAGGTTAATATTTTATTGAGCACATTAATTAACCCCATCATTTGGTCCTTCAAGCCGGATAATCGAAGCTAACCGGCAACATCATCATCATCAGCTTTAAACTAATAATAATCACATCACCTCGTTAGTCAGCCTCCATTACGGAAGTTTGTATGGAAAAATGGAAAAATTAAACAAGAGAGTTCATACGTTAAGGTTGCACCATTCGATTCGACATATTTAATAAGACGGGTGAGTTGACCTTTTATGATGCCCTTCATAAAAGGTCAACTCACATCATAAAAGGTCAACTCACCCGTCTTATTAATTATGTCGAATCGAATGGTGCAACCTTAACGTATGATGATTTACGAACCCGCTGTGATCACGTTCATAAATTATACACCGAATTTATTGCGACCGAAGACGCCATATTTAAAATTGATGCAACCATACCATTTGAGATGAATTCTATCGATGATCAATATTATGCAATCATTCCGAAACTACAAACGCTAATTCGTGTGAAATCCGGAAGTCACCAGTCATATAACCATGATCACTCGTTCGACACAAGCAGTAATGTGAACCCTGCTTCAGAATTTAAGTTGCTTTCGCTAACAATGCCAACGTTTGATGGAGATGTACAGAACTGGCAATCATTCTATGATAAATTTTCAACTACCGTCCATGAAAATGTATCATTATCACCAGCACAAAAGTTCAAGTGCATTAAGGGATTTTTAAAAGGTAGAGCTTACAACCTAGTTAGCCATTTACGAGTGGGCGATGCCAGTTATATCGAGGTCATCCAGCGATTAACTAAACGTTTTGACAAAAAGAAACCTATCATCAAATCATTACTAAGGCAACTGCGGCAAACTTACGGATTTTAATGATAATTTGGACAAAATGGTAAGAGGTTTAAAGATTTTAGGCAAGGATGCAGAAGCACGATTAGATGACGAAACGAGAAAGGCATGGCGATACAAAATAGCCGATGAGGATATTCCGACATTGCAAGGCTTCCTAGATTTTTTATTGCATCGTGTCGACGCACTAACCGAAGTCAAATCAGCCATAAAAAACCAGATAATAAATTGAATCATGTTGCTAAGACCTTCTATGTTGAATTAATACCCGCACCTTGCGTGTTGTGCAATGGCAATCGTCATGGTCTGTTTGAATGTGTTCGAAAAACAAAGATGCTTTAATTGTCTTGGTCAAAATCACTCAGTGTACCAATATCGATGCCAAACTTGGAGAAACTCTCTTCATACTCTTGTTCATTCTGATGCTGATGACGGAGCAACGAACAACCAGCCAAATCCAGTTAAAACCGCATTAAGAAATGAATCTAAAGCATCAACCAGCAACACCTACATTTCGATCACGGAAGAAACCTGCACCTCAGTTGTGACTAATTTTACGAATGGTGGTAATGAAAACGCCATATTGCCAACCGTGTTGGTCAAAGTGAAAGATAATTATAATAACTGGCATGTCATTCGAGGATTGTTAGATTCAGGCTCAACTAGATCATTCATCAAAAAAACGTATGTAAATAAATTGAACCTAAGCAAGTCAAATGTGAGAATTTTCGTTAGTGCGGTATCGGTGGAACCAATGCGGGCTCTTTCAAAGGATTGACACGGATCGTGATACGATTGGTAGTAAATCGCAAACTCACATAACAGATTGCAGCATTGATTGTACCAAAGCTTACCTCGCAGTTACCAACACACTCAGTAGATGTTGAGTTACCACAAACAAATGAAATTCTTATAGCCGATCATACGTTTAATGTACCGGGTCCAATCGATTTACTAATAGGCAGTGATTATTTCTTCGAATTTTTAGAAGAAGGCAAGATACCGTTAAGCAATCCAACCCTAATGGCACAAAACACGAAACTTCTTTTCACTCAATGAAATTGACTGAACGAGTCTACCTTTCAGAACACCAAGAGACTGATATTGACAAAACTCTAAGATTATTTTGGGAGACTGAAGAGATACCATCTTCGATACAACATACACCAGAAGATACTGCATGCATCGAATACTATGCATTCACCGTTTCATTGAACGTAAATGGGAGAGTAGTAGTAAGCTTGCTATTTAGAAGAACTCCACCTTTACTAGGTCAGTCATACCGTGTAGCCTTACATCGGTTTTACGTGTTGGGGAAGAGGTTATGTGCAAACGAAAAGTTGCGTTCGGAGTATATCAAATTCATGCAGGATTACCAACGATTGGGCCATATGGTTGTAATACCACAAAACAAAATAGCAATCGCTGATCATGGCTCATTTAAAATCAGATACTTCTGATTTTAAATGAGCCATTCTGTATTTAAAAAATCAGATACTTCAAAGTTACAAGTCGTCTTCAATAGCTCGCAGAAAATATCAACAGGGCAATCACTGAACGATGAGTTACTAGTTGGCCCAACAGTACAACAAGGGTAATTTGAGATTTTACTGCGATACAGAAAACACCAATTCGTATTTAGCGCCGAGATTGAGAAACTGTATCGGCAGGTGATGATTCGTTCGGAAGATACAGATTACCAGCGTATAATAAGGCGAGAATCACCTTATTACTAATTACGGCATTATCGATTGATGACCGTAACATATGAAACATCCTCCGCACCCTTTTTGGCCACGAACTCTTTGAACTATAATGCCGACCAATTCCTGCATACATATCATATCACGGCTGAAATATTAAAATCAAATTTATACGTTGACGATGTACTCACAGGCTCGAGCTCGTTATCCGACACATTACAACTTCAAGTCGAATTAATAAAGATATTAGAATCCGCGGGACTTAAGCTCAAAAAGTAGTCAGCGAATCATCCCAAGCTATTGAATAACATCCAAGAGAACGATTTACAGATCGGTGAAAGAAAATTTGCAACCAATGGGGCATTAATATCAGTACTGGGGGTGTTCTATCAACCTTCTCGAAATGTATTTAAATTTATCGTGCGCCTGCCACAACTCATCGCAATCACAAAGCGTGGTCTATTATCCGAATCTTCAAGGATCTTTGATCCGATGGGGTGGTTATCCCCAATTATGATAACGATCAAGATACTATTTCAAACATTATGGCTTGAGAAACCCGGATGGGAAGAAGAATTACCCACGTCATGTCGAGTGACTTGGATACAACTACGCAACGACTTTGGGTGAATTGAGGATTTAGAGGTTAACAGGTGGTTACACACAATTAATGATACATTTGAAATACATGGGTTTTCTGATGCATCCAAGGATGCATACGCTGCCGTTTTATACTCTCGTGTAACCACATCGTCTCGAGAAGTTCAAATTAATATAATCGCCGCAAAATCAAAGGTGGCACCCATAAAGGCTGTATCTATTCCCAAATTAGAGCTTTGCGCTGCCACATTACTAGTTAAATTGATGGAAAAGGTTACAACCGCACTAAATTGTAAAACTAAACCGAAACAATTATTTTACACTGATGCATCAATAGTGTTGGATTGGCTTTCCAAACCACCCAAGTTATGGCCGACCTACATTGCCAATCGAACAGGATTAATATTGTTGTTCTCCAACCAGAACCATGTTCAAACCCAGGAGAACCCAGCTGATAAAGCCACCCGAGGAGTATCGCCAAGTAAACTCAAATATGATAATATGTGGTGGAAAGATCCTCCATGGTTATCAGACGATCCATTAATCATTCTAGATGCAAAATTTGGAAGTTTCGAGTGATTTTCAAGAAGAACCACAGGTTTATTTTGTTCTGAACTACAATGAGTTCCAGCAACAACTGAACGAGATGATGCTTAAAGTTTCCAGTTATCCCATGTTACTGAGAATTATAGCCCGTATCAAAAGACTATTTTATAATACAAAACGTTCAACTGTATCCAAAGTATTTGGAAATATTACTGTGAATGAATTTCAGAATGCTGAAATTGATGTTATGAGACATATACAACGTCAATCGTATCAAGCTGACATCGAATCCATTGAATCTGGTAATATATCGCATAAAAGCAAATTAATTAAATTATACCCATTTTTAGATGGTCGAGGAATACTAAGAGTTAGCGGATGGTTAACAAACTCGCTACTAAACTATGATACACAGCATCCAACAATACTTCCCTCATCGCATATAGTAGTGAAAAGAATGGTCGATTATTTTCACCGTAAGTTGTGTCATGCTGCCACATCTCATATGGTTGCATATCTCAAACAGATATTCCATATCGTGCGAGTAAAACATCTGATAAAGGGAATCATCAATCAATGTTTGAAGTGCCATCATTACCAAAAGAAGATGCAAAGTCAATTAATGGGACAACTACTGTCATCACGAGTTAACCCCGTAAGACCATTTATTCAAAGTGGTATAGATTATGCCAGTCTTTACCAAATCAAGGCCCACCAATTGAGGAGGCCAAAAATCATAAAGGGTTATCTTTGTATATTCACATGTATGGGAACAAAGGCAATTCACATCGAATTAGTCACCAATTTAAGCACATATTCGTTTATAGCTGCATTGAAGAGATTTCAATCAACAAGAGGAATATGTACGGATCTGTATTCCGAGAACTCTACTAACTTTATCGGTGCCATAAATCAACTTCAAGAACGGAGGGGATTGTTTCATTCGGAAGCCTTTTCGCTTAAGGTCAACAATTGGAGAGTAGAGCATGGCACTAATTGGCATCTTATAGCACCAGCGGCTCCCAATTTCGGTAGACTATGGGAAGCCGCTGTGAAATCGACCAAATTTCACATTAAAAAGGTCATAGGAGAAACTATTCTGAACTACGAACAGCTTTTTACAATTCTGAAACAAGTGGAAGCAATTTTAAAATTAAGACCATTGTGTCGGAATGATGAAAGTGATGATCAATTAACCCCCGCACACTTCATACTGGATCACCCACTAATACTTATTCCAGAATCATTATTGGTCCAAACCAAAATCAACACATTATCCAGATGGCAGATGCTTCAAAAATTAATTCATTTATTGCTCGATACACTTAATTTAACTTTTAACTTTAAAAAGCATTGCAGAGTCATCATTAATGCTGTAAAGCCTATAAATGTTGCTTTTGAAGCTAAACTTACCAAAATGTCAACTTGGATCGTAATTTAATTTTTTATAAAATTGGAGAATGAACCAGCCTAAAAAAGGAACACTAACAAATCGTAAAGCCTTATATTATCTGTCATTAAATATTTGGATGGTCCGGCAAACAACTGGCGTAAAAAATCTGCATTCTTTCAGACGTGTTCTAAAACAGAAATAAAATAAAAAATCCAAAGCATAACTAGTAAGCCTTTTTTTGCAAGCATTTAAGAAGGCGAAGCAGCTTTTGACAATAATGCAATGAATGTGGACAGCAAAAAATATGGCGAGACTAAATGAAAAATATATCTACCAATGCTCAAAACCAAACGCAAACATTGCCGGACACGACAAACGAAAATTTTTCATTGTTAACACAATTAAGCCATCATGATCGACTTTAAATGAGTCGAATTAAGGACGGCTTAAGGACGATTATTGATATTGCCTATCATCCTCTCGAATCAAAATGCGGCGATACTTCTTTTCGACTTCCACGCTAATGACAATCTTGTTAGGTCGGAAACGCATTAAGATAGAATAAAGTGTTGGCTGCACCGTTGGTCCAACCATTAATAAGTCATTTAAGATTTTCCCTAATGATGGCATCAAATACTATTTTTACCGCATATGTCTAAGTTTGTGGTACTTTTACATGAAATTAACGTAATCGTCGTTGAATGTGTTGGTCTTTTGGCAGGTTTGGCCCATAATCCTTTTGTTCCTGAGTCCATTTTTTTGTGAATATGAAGTAATCAAACATCCTAAGATTCAGGTTTTTTTCTTAATAGCTGCATCTCTCTGATAACTTCATTCGAAGTGTCCAATAGCTTTCAAATATTTATCGTATTTGTTTTATTGATCGATGGTTGGCTCATATAAAGATGTGAGTGAACGCTCTGATGATCACATCAGTAAATAGTTTCTGTTACCGAACATGTTGAATGCGTCCCCTTTTCAAAAAATCTTTTAGGTATTTGAATTTTTGAGCTGGGGTATTTTCATGAATGGTTTTTAACAAACAAGTCGTAAATTTACTACCATACCGTGTACTATACCGTAAACGGATCTATGTTGATTTTTAGCAATTTGGCCTACATCGTTTACGTGTCCATGCTCTGATTTAACGTAAAATCAGTCCGTGTAACATATGCGTTGCGGAATAAAAATAGTAACCTCCAAACATTTCTCAATCTCGGATCAAATTGTAAGCCGAGATATGTATCTACTACATATCTCGGCCTACATTTTGATCCGAGATTGAGCTGGAAACGCACAACGTTAGACAAAAAGCAAAGCAAATTATAATAAAACAACGTGAAATATACTGGCTAATAAGACGCCATCCTAGTCTTAGCCTATACTGTAAACGTCTCATTTATAAACTTATAGCTAAACCAATTAAGACATATAGCATCCAACTCTTAGGATGTTTAAACAATCAATTTGATTAATTATTCAATGATCCCAAGACAAATTTCTTCGTGCAATAATGAATTCTTATCGTTACGTAGATAATGAAATTTTTACACGATGACCTTAATGTTCAAACATGCAAGAAAATTACTCCAACATACCAACATTTAAACCATACAGCTTCTTGACCTAACGCGAGAACTCAGACGGCTTTAAAATATTAAACCACATGAGTGATTTAATAATTAAAAATTCATTGTTGGAAGTAGAATATTGATTCATCTTAACCCATACTCGTTCCACTTATTTGTTACAAATAATTGAATTATCAGCAGTATAGTAATAAATTATCATATATTATCATAAAAAAATAAAAAAAATAAAAAAGAAAATTTTGTTTAGAATTTTCCGATAAAATTACGTCATCTTGCCACAGTCAATAGTTAAAGTTGATAAATTTTTAAAACACTATTTCAGAACTGCTGCAATCAATCCATTGCAATAATTTTATTTCTTGTTCATCCTTTTCTTATCAATTTGGTTAACTAATTTTTTATAGAACTTTTAATAGAGGTTTCGAACATCACTTTAAGACTGCTAAAAATGCAAAGGAAAACTAGAATTGGAAACTATTTTATACCATTAAAATGTTCTTTAGGTTCTTTGAAAAATCAATAAATTACAACCAACAATAACCAACCTTTAAGCATGCCTAATCAACCTTTAAGATGCATAAGCCCTGTTTAATAGACAAGTTAAAATACAAAATTTAAACCGCCCCTTTAAAAATTATATCACCTAATTAATTTTCTATTCCCCAATCATATAAACACCGAATTTAATCCTTCAATCAAAATTGATACAAAAATCTTCAAAACTTTTATATAAATCTACCTGGCCTTTAATAAAGCAACAAAAAAAATATTTTCCCCAAAATGTCAATTTAACCTGCTATAAATCGATATTCTGTCGTTATGATTGTTTTTTTCTACGTAAGTATATTCAACCGCAAAGAAAAAATAATAATAATAAGACGAACAAGACAAAATACCAGTTTACAGTATTGTGATTTTTCTATCACCTGGCTCCTTATTTATTTATATACTCGGTTACATTATATCGATAAAGTTACTTTTCCTCATACCTTCTTTTATTGCAAATATCATTTTGTGATTGTAAATTAAAATCCAAACAACGATGATCTTTATACCCAAGTATGTACATATTTATGTATATGAATGTGTGAACAAAGAAAGCTTCAAATTATAAAATAAACTTTTAAAAGAAATTTTTTTACACATATACTCATTCTCATTTTCTATATTGACAATAGGCTTATGTATAAAAATATAATAACGAAAGATATCTTGGCTAAAAAGGAAACATTCTTTTTTTTTGTGTATGTGTGTGTGTAAGTTTTAAAATTTAACTTTTCTTTATTGATGTCTTTTTCCCAAAGAAAGAATGAAGGAGTCATTTAACAATGTCAATTTTTCAAATGAAATGAAAGAAAATTTAACATTTATTTGAATAACTTTTTTCGCCTTGTTTGTTTCATTATGGATAGACGTAATTTTATAAAACCGATCCAGAGTCTTTGGAATACCAAAAAAATTAAACAAAAAAAAAAAAAAAATAAATCTGCACAAATATCTTGCAGCATTTTCCATTGGAAAATTAACAAGAGACAATAAATTATTTTAAAATTGTTTATGAAAATGGACTCAGGTGAAAATGAAAAGTACATAATAGTTTGCTTTTGTATATTATGCAAATTTAATTAAAAAATTCTGGAAATGGGAAAATTGTTCGTGTCTAAACGGGAATCTATAAATTTATTTTTTTAAGAGTCATTATCCTATTTAGGTGCAACGTGCTATTAAGTATTAAATAAATTTATGGAAGCTTTTCACCTTTGGAACAGACCATAGATAAATTAAAATAAAATCACGTTCGTATAAATCCGTTTTTGTTTTTGCACAAAAATATCCTTTTTCAAAATACTACAGCACAATACGATTATATTATGTTATTTGTGTACATAATATACCCTTTTTATGATTTTTTTTTGTGGGTACCACAATTTTCCAATGAAAAATATGTTATTGGAAAAATCTAATTTATTTATTTAGAAATACAAAAGGATAACATTTATATTTCATAATACATATTTTGGTCTTTGTTTTATTATTATTTTTTGTCATTGATCAGAGCTTTTCTTGTTATCCTTATCGTTTAAAGATGGTCGAGATTTATTTAGATCTAGGCCTAAATGAAAAAAAAATGCAAATATATATTTTCACCTTTTTCGGTTGATAAAGAATTAAACAACAAAATATAAAAATATTTTTGATCCACAACACAAAATAAAACCGTAAAAAGCTTTAAGATTTAATAAGATTTTGGTTTCAAGAAGAAAGGATATGGCAAAAAAAAACAAAAGGGATTTTCGGAACATAAATTTTCTGTGGTATTTTTGGGTTTTGATTTTTAATTATTTAGATTTTTACTTGTTTCCTAAATCCTTGAAAATTCGGTTTTCATGTTATGTATAGATTTTGCAGGTATTTACATGGAAATAAGTTGTATTTTATGTCGTGTTACTAACTAACAGTACCATTTTAGCTAAATCTTGTCTTTTGTGTAAAAATTTAACAAAGCCAAATTTTATTTTCATAAGACAAGTCAAGTCAAGAGTCAAGTCAATAGTCAAGTCAATATTCAAGTCAATAGTCAAGTTAATAGTCAAGTCAATAGTCAAGTCAATAGTCAAGTCAATAGTCAAGTCAATAGTCAAGTCAATAGTCAAGTCAATAGTCAAGTCAATAGTCAAGTCAATAGTCAAGTTAATAGTCAAGTCAATAGTCAAGTCAATAGTCAAGTCAATAGTCAAGTCAATAGTCAAGTCAATAGTCAAGTCAATAGTCAAGTCAATAGTCAAGTCAATAGTCAAGTCAATAGTCAAGTCAATAGTCAAGTCGATAGTCAAGTCAATAGTCAAGTCAATAGTCAAGTCAATAGTCAAGTCAATAGTCAAGTCAATAGTCAAGTCAATAGTCAAGTCAATAGTCAAGTCAATCATCAAGTCAATAGTCAAGTCAATAGTCAAGTCAATAGTCAAGTCAATAGTCAAGTCAATAGTCAAGTCAATAGTCAAGTCAATAGTCAAGTCAATAGTCAAGTCAATAGTCAAGTCAATAGTCAAGTCAATAGTCAAGTCAATAGTCAAGTCAATAGTCAAGTCAATAGTCAAGTCAATAGTCAAGTCAATAGTCAAGTCAATAGTCAAGTCAATAGTCAAGTCAATAGTCAAGTCAATAGTCAAGTCAATAGTCAAGTCAATAGTCAAGTCAATAGTCAAGTTAATAGTCAAATCAATAGTCAAGTCAATAGTCAAGTAAATAGTCAAGTCAATAGTCAAGTCAATAGTCAAGTCACTAGTCAAGTCAATAGTCAAGTTAATAGTCAAGTCAATAGTCAAGTCAATAGTCAAGTCAATAGTCAAGTCAATAGTCAAGTCAATAGTCAAGTCAATAGTCAAGTCAATAGTCAAGTCAATAGTCAAGTCAATAGTCAAGTCAATAGTCAAGTCAATAGTCAAGTCAATAGTCAAGTCAATAGTCAAGTCAATAGTCAAGTCAATAGTCAAGTCAATAGTCAAGTCAATAGTCAAGTCAATAGTCAAGTCAATAGTCAAGTCAATAGTCAAGTCAATAGTCAAGTCAATAGTCAAGTCAACAGTCAAGTCAATAGTCAAGTCAATAGTCAAGTCAATAGTCAAGTCAATAGTCAAGTCAATAGTCAAGTCAATAGTCAAGTCAATAGTCAAGTCAATAGTCAAGTCAATAGTCAAGTCAATAGTCAAGTCAATAGTCAAGTCAATAGTCAAGTCAATAGTCAAGTCAATAGTCAAGTCAATAGTCAAGTCAATAGTCAAGTCAATAGTCAAGTCAATAGTCAAGTCAATAGTCAAGTCAATAGTCAAGTCAATAGTCAAGTCAATAGTCAAGTCAATAGTCAAGTCAATAGTCAAGTCAATAGTCAAGTCAATAGTCAAGTCAATAGTCAAGTCAATAGTCAAGTCAATAGTCAAGTCAATAGTCAAGTCAATAGTCAAGTCAATAGTCAAGTCAATAGTCAAGTCAATAGTCAAGTCAATAGTCAAGTCAATAGTCAAGTCAATAGTCAAGTCAATAGTCAAGTCAATAGTCAAGTCAATAGTCAAGTCAATAGTCAAGTCAATAGTCAAGTCAATAGTCAAGTCAATAGTCAAGTCAATAGTCAAGTCAATAGTCAAGTCAATAGTCAAGTCAATAGTCAAGTCAATAGTCAAGTCAATAGTCAAGTCAATAGTCAAGTCAATAGTCAAGTCAATAGTCAAGTCAATAGTCAAGTCAATAGTCAAGTCAATAGTCAAGTCAATAGTCAAGTCAATAGTCAAGTCAATAGTCAAGTCAATAGTCAAGTCAATAGTCAAGTCAATAGTCAAGTCAATAGTCAAGTCAATAGTCAAGTCAATAGTCAAGTCAATAGTCAAGTCAATAGTCAAGTCAATAGTCAAGTCAATAGTCAAGTCAATAGTCAAGTCAATAGTCAAGTCAATAGTCAAGTCAATAGTCAAGTCAATAGTCAAGTCAATAGTCAAGTCAATAGTCAAGTCAATAGTCAAGTCAATAGTCAAGTCAATAGTCAAGTCAATAGTCAAGTCAATAGTCAAGTCAATAGTCAAGTCAATAGTCAGGTCAATAGTCAAGTCAATAGTCACGTCAATAGTCAAGTCAATAGTCAAGTCAATAGTCAAGTCAATACTCAATTCAATAGTCAAGTCAATAGTCAAATCAACAGAATTTCGAAGAATTGGATTTTGAAAAGTTAAAATTCATGATGTCATATGGTCCATATTCAAAATATGTCTGATCAACACCTGGTACAACTTGTTCAGCATAAGATTAAAAAGTATCGGGTATAGATCATCTTCTTTTCTGCCAGAGATAATTGCAAAAAATGTAGCATAGCTTGTTCTCATTTTTTACACCGCATTTTGGGTGCGTTACTTGAAATTTACATAGTCGCATTCATTTGTAAGATATTCCCAAACAGCACAAAGCAAACCATAATCCAACACGGTAGGTTGAGTCATATAGGCTTGCTATAAAACCAAGAACACCTGATGTACATCTCTCAATAGTTTGTAATATTTAGAAAGAACCATCTTTAGTAAAAAACTTGATAAGTTGCAGACCAATTTGGATGAAATCGTCCTTCACCTACAATTTCCTCCATCAGAGAAATGGTACTTTACAATATTATGTAAGACAGTAATTTGTAAGACGGGTAAAGGAGTCCTATGCCGCGATATTTTCATATTTTGAGCAATCCTTTTTTTAAGGACATAACGTTTCCATTTTCCATACATCGGGCACAACTTCGCAATGCGAATTTAATCGAAAAAGATCCCAAAAGCTGAATTTAAGCTGAATTTTCAGAGCACGAAATTAATGAAATCAACCCCAGGGGAATAATTTTGTTTAGCCTTTGCATGACCAATGTAAAGCGCTCGTAGATCCTCTATGTCCTTTATTCACATATTCGCAGTCTGTATTTGACAACTAAATCAGGGTAAACTAGAGTAAATTTAGAGTAAATCAGAGATATGAGCTTCCAAGTGTCGAGCATCTTGTGAATGGAGCATCATGTTCATGGAGATTTCTGTCCTGATTCCGAAGGACAATAGACATAAGCATACAAACATGTATCTGAAAGTATAAAAAAGTCTACCATTGAGCTTCATCAGTGCAAACCCAGTTTATTTTTCCTAGAATTTACCAGATTAGGAGAACTTATATAAAATTCCACTTTCACATAAGCTAAACATATTTTTCAGGAGTACACGAGTATTAATTTTAAATTTACCCAAAATAAAAATAATTCTACCGCTTTCTTCTTTCCCCACTGTTTCATTTTAATGTGTAACAAGGTGAGAAATGATTACACAAATAAAAAGAAAATAAAAAAAACAACAACAAACAATAAAAAGTAAAGTAAGAAAATTAATGACTCGCATAAGGACATACAAAACAATTAATCAATGTCAAATTATTGAGTTTTGACTGGTTTGACAATACGAACAACAACAACAAAACATTCTGTGTGAATTAAAGGGTTATAACTTGTATGACAAATTACGGTTTCTATATTTTGTTATTATTCATTATATGATTTTCTTCTCAGGAAAATGATAAATTGCTATCACTTTTTTTTATCGGTGGTGTTATTATTTATCCACGTCGTTTCTAGTAAATTTATTGTAAAATTTCGTATTTTTGACATTCGATCATTTATCTGACAAAAAAAAAAAATTAAAATAAAAAATAAAATCTTAAAGCCAAAAAGTTTAAATTGAATGTTTTTCTGTTGTGCTGTTGTTTGGTTTATTTTTTCCATTATGTAATTTTTTATTGGACTACCTCGAGATTCGGTTTAGTCTCAAGGCACATCATCTTTTATATTCTATCAATTTTAATACACATTTGATCCTCGAATTATATATATAACCTTTTCTAATTGAAAACAAAATACACTTTAGTCTCTTAAGGGTAGATTTTCATCATCTTCAACATCATCATCATCATCATCATCATCATCATCATCATCATCATCGTCGTCGTCACCATGTTATTTCCATTAAAATAAATATCTATACACATTTTCGTCACACAAATAATATATTTTCTGTCTCAATGGACAAACACACTTTAAGATAATTTTCTAGATGAATCGATTATCCTTTTACTCGTATATGGTTGGATTTGTTATATACTCGTACAAGAGATATACGAATTATACTTAAACCACTTATAATACATTATGTTTTCGATTCTCGCATTTAAAGTATGATCTAGAGAACCATTTTTCAATCAGGATATCAAATTGTAATATTTTAGTTTTTTAACCAATTTTTAAAATTTCAGTTTCTTCAGTGATATTCACACTAAGGGATACAGGTTAAAGTGTAAATGATTTTGAATTACTTCATGTATGTTGTGACCCTTTAAACTAGAGGTAATAGGACGAAACATTTAAGGGTTTTATAATTTTTTAAATCAATCAACCGGTTAAAAAGTTATGGTAAAAAAATTACACAAAAGAGCATTTAGCACTATGAAAGAATGGACAGGGAATTTTGAGTGATTAACGTACAGTTTACTATCCTTTAAAGTCCTTACTTCAAAATCGACTAAAACCAAGTGCAAGGATGAATTTCAGTCTTTGATATGGATAGTGCTTGGAATTGAATTTAGTCCATTTCAGCTGCGACATCAGACATGATTTAATGCTTTGCCAAATAACATAAATATTCTATGTTCAAAAGATTGTGAGATTGCAGCAATTTATTGTATTAGTAAAGCGTTTTACTATAGCGTATTTATAATAGCGAGGGAAGTACACCCAAAGTTTAAAAAGACGAACATTTTAAACCACAAACAAATGAACTAAAAATTAATGGCTGTCAGTTAAACATTCCTTGATAGGTGAACTTCCTTTAAAAAATGTGTGATTTTCACATTTAAATTTAAATTTAAATTTTAACATACTATATAAAGCTTTAGATTATTTACAAAATTTTTGCAAATATTTTTTGGATTTCATCTGTCATTGCATACATAAAAAACTATTAATGCGGCAAAATATTATGATAGCATCTTAATGCCTAATAGGCCTACTTTAGACAAAAATTTCAAAATTTTTTTTAAAAGGTGATACTAAAAAATCAAATCAAAATAAAATTTGAAAGTGTTTTACTAAGAACTATTTGACTAGTCCAGAACAAGGAGTTTTATCCAAAGTTTACTCAGAAAAATCTTTAGACTTCATCAAAAGAGTTATAAAACCACCTAGGCAAAAGGAAAGTTATTTAAAGACAAGGCAATATAACGCAGATAAAAACCAAAACAATTGGTTTAGACTCAATTTGTTATTAGCGTCTAAGGCTTCTATATTTAACTTCACTACGATATTTAACAGGATCTTCAACTGCACTGCGGAAAGGATGTCTGTTGTTGGAGCTGGTTTGATTTGGGATTAGTGGCGAGAAGAAGTTTATTGCTGGTTGATTTTTGTTGTAGTTATGGGTTTTTAATTGGTTGGTATTCTGTCGTGCCTGTAAGTGTTGTGGATCGATAGAGTAAAGTTTTTATCTAGGCCAGACCACGTTTCCGTGAGTATGATTGTTCTTGATTGGTGGTCTTGGTTGATGATTTTGGACACCATTTTAGTTAGAATTGTGGAGCAGAAGTTCCATCAGAGGTTCCATCATAGGCAATTAATATTTTTTGCTGTCAATCATCAATTGGTGGTGGTAACGTGTGAAGCATGGCAATGTACGTGGCAACTTCTTGCGATGACTTTGACGATTTAGTGACGCTAACGTGTTTTTTTGGCTCCTCGCCTTAGTCTCACCAGATTTCGCTAGTACTGGTATTCAATTTTGGCGTTTGAATGCTGGTGCGATTAGGTGTTTTGGCCTCGAAGTTGTCAGCGTCGGAGGAGCCCACGAGTTTGGCGAGCGGTGAGTTCACTTTATAAAAATGCCAATCTTAGGAAAATGACTGTAATAGTACTTGCATAATGTTTTATAGATCATACTGCCCATCTCGAACGAATAAATAAAATCAACATTAAAAATGAAATTTATATTTGACTGGGAATCAAATTCATAAAATACTGTCGGGGAAAATATTTTTCCAATCAAATTGTCAGCTCGATTGATATAAGAAGACATGTCGAACCATAAAAAACATACACACATAATCACAAAGCATAACATTTACGTATTGACGAATTTTAGTATTTGTACCACTCCTGTGTTAAAGTCAACCGTCCGAATGAATGGAATCGAAATGAAAACGATTTGTCTTTGCCAATTTATAGCACAAAAAAAAATTTTTAAGGAAAGTCACAAAAAAAATTATTTATATTACATAACGGGATACAACAGTGTGTTGTTGGAAATTATGCTGAAGGCTACAATTCGTCTCTAATTCATCTTATACTTATATACGTACAAATAAAAGAAAATCCTTTTTTTCAATTTTTTTGTGTTCGTATTTTTGTTCCTTCTGTGAAAATATGGTAAAACGTGAACCAATAGAAAATTTATTTTTTTTGTCGAACCAAAAACAGAAAAATACAAATTAGGAGGGTTAAAAACTTCGATGAAACGTAATTTTCAATCATTTTTATGTTTTGTTAACTAAGGAATTTTCCTATTTGAGTTTAATTGAGTTAACAAAAATTAAATATGGTTTCGAGTTATGGTTATGGTTATTAAAAAAATAGATTTGTTTAGAAAGATCTCGATTATAAGCGATACTCGAGGCCTGACTCTATTTACTAGTTTTCAAGTATATTTTTTTGCACAAATGTATTCCCATTATAAATGGTAAAATATACTGGGAATTAGAAAGCAAAAAGTGATTAATTGGAAAGCAAAAAGTATTTATTCCACTCGATTATGCTGAAGGGAAATGCCGAAAATTCGTTATTAATTTTTGGGTGGTTTTAGCAGAACAATTTTGTAAATTTGTAATTTGATGACAGTCCAATTATTCTCAAAAACTATTTGTCAGTACCAAAAAAAAATCAGAGATTCACAGAGATGGAAGTAACTGTAAGACGCAACATATAGAGTTAAAATCAATAGCCGGTGTTCCAACTTTTTTGGTTCTAATTATTCAGCCAATATTCAAACCATACTACTTTAACAGTTATGATGATAATAAAAAACACCTCCGATCAATTTACATGGTACCATGGCATGGTGAATTAAGATCATCAGGTAACTTTTGTCACTTAGCAAATAGTATAGCAGATAGGTTTTGACCAAAAAAATAGAAGAATATCAGTAACAAGATTACTTTAGAGGTGAAAGTAACCAGAGGGCTAGTTCATGTTAAGCTAGAAGATGAATCCATTAAGCGTTAACATGTATACTAAGCTATCTGCATGTATCAAACATGTCTTGGAATTTTGTCGAGGTAGCTGATCCAAAATTTAACCAAAGATATGATTTTTAGATCAGCACACATCTTCCACATTCTGGAAGATGTTAAAATCTAGAGTATTCGAATTGATGACATTTTTCAAAATATCATGTTTGGTTGGATTGTAGGTGGCAACATTAACTCTACGCAGCCCACTGATGTTCATTGTATGTGCAGCAAATTAAATTATTAAAATGTTGACATTGGTCGATTACAATAAACGAGTTTTCGAAACTTAGTTCAAGGAATACTTCAGCAAAACTATTGGCGGTCGCCTTGTAGTCATTCTATATTTTAAAAAAACACTAACAGAGCTAGAGAATTCATTTAACCAAGCACTACAAAGCCAATTCCGTGTAACTTAAACTATTTATGTCTGAACATAAACCACATGGACGAAATAAACTCGAAGTAAATTATAAAATGGGTTTTTGTTTGCCACACTATGGTATGTTGAAACAATATGGCTTGGACAAAAAATTAAAAGTAGTTTTTGACGGATCCACATCAAATTCTTCAGGTCTATCATTGAATCACAGCCTGGTCATAAGTTGATTTTTATTATATGTCATAATGTTACGATATCGTGGATGTCGTTTCGTTTTTGCCGCCGATATAGAAAAAATGTGCCATCAAATTCGCATGAGTCCAAAATATTTTAAATAAATTAAATGATGTTATGCGGCGGTCAGATCCGTCTAAACCAATTAAGTATATTTACTGCTGGATTAGCTGCTAAGGTAATTGAATCAAGTATTTACATATAGATGATATTATCTAGATGGAACGGAAGCAGGAATTTTAAAAATCTTCATTACAATCATTCTGGAAACAAACGGATTCAAAATACGAAAAAGGACTTACTGTAGCTCTCGTAATCTACTCAAAAATATCAACCAATAGGAAGAAGGTAAACCCAATTAAGAAAAAACGAAGAAATATCGGATAATATATAACTCATATATTATCAAGGGTAGAGCTCCTTGGGTTTTATGATGCAAGCTAAAATACATACGCTGATGTTATCTTTTCCCGGGTTATAACAGAATAAAATAAAATTAGGATCGTATATTTACATGTGGACGGATACCAAAATTAATTTCGACTGGTTAGCGTCGGCTTCTCATCATTTGTCTACCTTCGATGCCAATCGGACCTAAAACATTTAAATCAGCTAAAAGACTAGGTGGTTTTTTAACCAGTTAAAAAAATACTTCAACCATTTTATCAGTTTTTCACAAGAAATGGAAGACATACGAAAAAACCAAATCATGGAACGATACATCAAGTTGCAACTTCTCAACCCATTTGTAGACAAATTTCGAGTTCTACTGGTTCATTGTTTCGCGTGCTGTGTGGCATGTGGTACCATCTTGTTGAAACTGTCATGCAAGTAAAACTCATCCATTTTGGGAAAAAAAAGTTGGATATCATCTCATATCATTCACAGTTACGTTGCGATTCGCATCAACTTCAAAGAAGTACGGACCAATGATGCCACCGGCCCATAATCCACACCAAACAGTAACTCTTTTTGAATGCATTGGTAGCTCTTGCAATGCTCCTGGCTGATTTTCACTCCAAAATCGACAATTCTGCTTACTTACGAGTCCATTCAGCCAAAAATGAGCTTCGTCGCTGAACACAATTTTTCGATAAACAAATGAATCTTCCGCCAACTTTTCAAGAGCCCATTCACCAAAAATTCTGCGTTGTGGTAGGTCGTTCGACTTCAATTCTTGCACCAGCTGTATTTTGTAAGGCTTCACACCTAAATCCTTCCGCTTAATTTTCCACGTTGTTGAGTAACATAGGCCCAATTGCTGCGAACCGCGCCGAATCGATAATTGATGGTCATCACTAACACTGGCCCATACAGCTGCGATATTGATTTCAGTTCGCACTGTACGTTAGCATGTTGGTGATTTAATGTCCAACAATGTAAATTTGGTGCGAAATTTAGTCACAATAGCCCGAATAGCCGCTTCAGTGGGTCGATTAAACTGACCATAAAATTGAAGCAGCGCACGATGAACTTTCTTAACAGAGCACGCATTTTGATAATAAAATTCAATGATTTGCAAGCGTTGTTCGTTTGTAAGACGATTTAAGGTTAAATTATAGACCAAACTGAAGATGTTTGACAGTGACACAAAACACTAAACTTACGTGACCTGTCAAAATCAGTGTTGCCAAAAAGAAAATAGTTAAAAAATCACCCTTTAGCATGCAGAGCATTACTTGCTGTGGGTCACAATTACACTTCATATCGGAAGGTTAATTGGCCCATTGATCAAGATATAATCGCTTTAATATGAATAATACTACGGAGTTGGAAAATGTAAGATTAACACAAACTATCTCACGAATCTTTAAATTAAGTCTCTCTGCAGCCAATTCTCTAATAAAATTGAAGCATTCATATTGTTTAGACTCACTAGATTATATCAACCACGCAGCATTATTTACATTCAAAATTGCTCTTTGAAAACAATCCGACATTGTAATATGGTATCTACAGTTCTTACGTTATCATTGGAGTAGTTAATTCAACAATTTTACGAACTGAAAATACACGACTCTCCAGCAAACCAAAACATTTGCGAAGAACAGGAATGAGAAAACATTCTTCCAAAACACTGTATCGTTTTCTCTGGGCAATATGTCGTACGTTTGCCGTTCAAAAATGCAACCAATCAAATTATGTACATTTCATGACATTACTATTTATTTACACAAGCCAGAACTAGTGTCACCATCTTACTCAAATGGATTTGGCATCACCATTGATATTCTAGAGCGTCGTAATAAAAATATGGTTTTACTATAGCATCTGAAACAACTTTGTCTTTTGTAGATGAAATAAGCCAACCTATTTACCAACCTACAAAGAATATTAACATATTGCCTTCGTTTCATTTCCAATTGTTTGCACTTGTAAAGAACATTCAATCCATACACTTTAGCGATGAGGGAACTGAACTACTGTAAAATAAACGACCATTATTTTAGACTGCGAGGTTGATACGTATACACTATACTGAATACGTGAGAAGAGAACAACAAAGGAAAATACGACCATATGTATATACTGGACAATACTAGCTGCTCATTTAGAGATTGTTACCGATTTTACCACACATAAAAGTTACCGATTTTACCACACTTAACAAGTGTATTAAGCTCTTCGCTTCGAAGAGCTTAATACACTTGTTATTCAAGTCAGAGCTGTAATTGCGGTTTCTTTGTAGCAAAATAAATTTTTGAGGATTAAATGTGCATCTAAAATAGTGACGAGATATATTCTGCCCGCTCACCTGTTATTATGACTCTTAGCACAATTATAATTCATAAAAAATACTTGCAAATAGCTAAACTAACTAATAGCCGATTTACATTCAACAAATTTTTCATCTTGAAAAAAACCGAGACACTTGATTGAAAAAGTATGCAAGCCAAACCGAGAAAAAATTTCTTCTTGTAAAAATAAAAAGAGGAAACCTGAGATCCAAACCCAACAAAAACTGTTCTAAAAAAGATCTTATTTTTTACAAGATGAAAAGTTTCATCTTTTTGTGGAAAAACATAAAAAAAGATGACAATACATGTATGAAATTAGTTTAATATACTATGTTTTGGTTACTCACACAAATAATAACGAAATGTTATTGCAATTTTCGTTTTTATTTCAATTTTACTAAATTGATTTCAAGATAAAAAATTTGTTGAATGTAAATCGGCTTTAAGGGGCCTAATCCAGAATATAAATGAAGACCAAATTAACTTGCAAGTACCAATTAAAACACACATACAGTTGGAAGACGAGCATATAGTTGGAAGAGGACCAAAAGTATTCTCTTGAACTCAGAGAGTAAGTTAGACAGAAGTAGAGACACCATTCCCGAAATAGGACTCCGAAAATAATTCAAACAATAATAGCAGCCTTTAGACTTAAACATGTTCTACGTCAAAGGAAAGTTACTTAAAGAAAGTTAAAGAAAGTTAATTATGATCCCCAAACGTAAATCAGTAAATGATGAAAAATCATATAGGTCGTTATTACTACTTCCTACCATTTCAAAATTATTTGAAAAATTAATACTCAAGAGGCTTAAGCCAATAACAAAATATCGAAGTTTAATCCCACTTCATCAATTTGGATTTAGAAAAAGTCACTCTATGATAGAACAAGTTCATGGAATAACAAACATAATAGAATATGCACTTAAGAATAATCAGATATGCTCCAGTATCTGATTATATGTAGCACCAACTTTCAACAACGGGCTTGACGTAAGGGCTTGATTGATTGATTGATTGATTGATTGATTGATTGATTAGAATGTACGGCCAGGACGAACCAGGAACTCCCGGAATGCCGGGCACCACCGCACACCCGTGTTACATATAACATAACCGAAGGAATGGATGGAATTTGTTAGTTATGACAGACTCGACCCGGTTGCAGACACCTAAGCGATCGATAGTTAGTGTTTTTTTTTGTGGTGTAAGGAAAGGAAGGGCATGTTAGTAATGACAGATTTGATCCGGTTTTCCGGAATCCAATATTCAACTAATGTTAGCACAAGACAATCACAATTTTGACGATCTGCTCTGCATTAGTTCATCAACTGCAGTGTGCCCCCATTCAAGTGAATCAGCAAACGTTTCCTAAAAGCAAAATCTATTAATGAAATAACCGCTCTTAGCCGTAGGCTGTAATAAATTGAATTAGTTTTCATCTGAAATGATAAATTAATTAATTTGTAATATAATAAACTAATAATATCATAATATAATTTCTGCAAGCCGTAGACTAATAAACTGGATTAATTTTCCCTGAAAATGCAAATATATTAATTTGTCTCAAAATAATAATATATTAATGTAATATAAATATATAAATACCTAAATACATAAATATATAAAGATATGAATACATAAATATATAAATACATAATAGCAATTACACAAAGTACTTGCATCAAAATCCACTTTATATTTACTTTAAAACCAAAAACACAACAAATCAAAATTTATTAAAATAATTAAACAATTGAATTCGATCGAATCCACCGTTTTTTAGCATTTACACCAACGGGCTTGACGTAAGGGCTTGAATGTAAATTGCAACGAGATTCACCTAATCAGTTCTAAAAATAGCCTCATTAAATAGCAGAGCCAAATCTCCATCTTGTATCAGCTACAATAAGTATAACCGCATTTAGTGAACTCCAACATATTGTAAGAAAAGTATAAAGGTTCGTTTGCATCTCTCTTTTTTTGTCTATTTGAAATATTCTCTAAAACTGCGAGCCTCAACACCAACATAAATTAAATACATAAATAATACCATAATATAACGATGTCAATAATGGCTCAAATTTTGGTCCCAATTTGTTTACACTTGGCTGCTATACTCAAAAATAGAAAAATAAATTTAAATATTAAATTGAGACTGAAACGTTTACAATAACGGTCCAAGACAATAATGGTTCAGCAAAAAAATATTGAGGTAGCAACACATTGTCTTGCACCAGTAACAAGTTTACAACTTTATGATATTTTTTTTTGGCTTCGAAAAGATTTTGACAATAATTGCAAATCCACTACATGACTACTTTCCCTGATAAAATCACAATTAAATTTTCTCAGAATCGCTAAAGCTTTTTGCTTCCTTATTTGTCTAAAGTTCTCGATACACCCTTGACTATATACAAAAAAATAAAACATTTGACAATTTAATGTAACAGATCGGTTAAATAATTTGTACATAATTTAGTCAATTGTTGTGTCATACTTTGCATGACACAACAATGAAGAAAAACCAAGCAAAATAAAAACATTTTCCATTTGGTGTTATGTTACGAAAGATTTCGGTTATTTCGTCAAAATAAAACGCACATACAAACACCGCACCTAAATAAAGAAACCGTACCATGAATGAAAAACAACACACACTTGTTGAATTAAAAAAAAAAAATAAAAAATAAAAAAAAAAAAAAAAAATTTCCCGAGGAAAACAACCCAACAGATTTTGTAAGATGATAAAAAGAAAACAGAAGGAATTTTTTTTTATATTTTGCCCACAATTTCCTCAATACAAAACACTAAAGAACAACAATCCAAATCAAACAATGAAAATTGAAAAGTAATCAGTAAACCTACCAATAAACTTGAAAATTAAATTAAAAAAACAAATAATGAAAAGTGAATAATAAATGCTGCTGATCCTATCTGAATTTTCTTTTCGTTTTGTTTTGCTTTTTTCCAAATCGAATACCTTTTTGTTTAGAGCCTTTTGATTTCTAAGAACGGGACTAAAATGTGAGTAAATTTTTTTTCCATTTTTTTTTTTGGTTTTTCTTTGTTACTCTAGAGATTTAAAGTGTATAATACGAGCGAGAGTATATCGGTAGTACAGTTAAGAAAATTATGAAATAAAATTCATTTCTGGTTTTTCATTGTGATACATATATATAAAAACAACATTAATCAATTTGAAGAAAATCATACATATATATTATGGATAGACGAAGGAAACATGAGAAATTGAATTTTCTTTTAATTCAATCAGATTTTTGGTTTTTATTTCGTTTATTTTTTTTTTCGTCAGGAGATGTGAATAGAGTGGGCGGATTTATTTCAAAAATAAATCAAATTGCTTATTTTATTTATTTATTGTTGACGGAAAATATTTTATTATTTTTTTTTCGTTTATGGATGAAATCGCGAATTTTTATATAGTAGTTTCCTTTGAGAATTTATTATTATAACATTTCTAGGTTATGTTGTTGGATGGGGAGAAAAAATATATTATTGATTGAATATGGTTCCAGGCCATGGTGCTGTGATTAGTGATTAATTTTAATTAAGTTATTTAATTTTGTTAAGATATTTTTTAAGTAATTTGTCAATTAAAGGCTGTGCAAACTTTATTAGAGTTTATTTTCCCGTACTATATCAACAATATGGATTTATAAGGGTTTCATTCAAGAGAAAATATTTTGTTTTAGCAATAAGTTTACACTAAAAATGTAGATGGTTATACTCTTAATGTCTCACACCACTGAAATAAGCTCTACTATAATGCTGGCAACCATCACTAAAACCTGGGTACCTATAGCATTTATTAAACTTGAAAATTATGGAGAGAATAATTACTAAAGTTATGGATTTACACTAACAAATCAGACAGCATATCTGATAGATGAGTTAATTTTATAGAATTAAAGGAAATGTAAAAGATTCATCTCCGCTAAAGTTTCTGAATTATAAACCAGTAAAAGAAAAACACATAAACAAATAAAGTAAATAAATACTAAAAACTCCAGCACTTTTCTACTTACAAATTAATATATGCTAGTTCTGAGAACTGGCATGAAACCCATTCGAAATAATATTATAAAGTGGGTTAAGACAAAAAAAGACCTATTAAAAGACTTAACTGTATTATTACTAAGCAAACTGTATCATTACTAGCAAATATAAGGATAATGGATCCATATCTATAGACTAAACCCATAGCGTAATATGGAATGGCATTTGCACAATACTTGGCTTTAATACCTTAAAAACTTTTATGTAAACGATCTTTTGTTTAAAGCCAAAAGAATTACAAAATCATAAGTTGCACAAGAGAAACTGTTCGGTTTTATTGCTTAAAGAAGTCAACCTATTTGAAGAAATCAGATTTTCATACCAAAGAGTTTGATGAAGCAGTAAAAACGCTTGGGCTTATCTGAAACAGTGCTAAAGGTTCCTTTCAAAATGGTAAAACGGAAAATTTTATTTTAATCATCGATATGGTTCAGTCTCATAGTTAGCACCAGCCGTTGTCCAGGCCAAAAACGGTATTCTATATTGATGGGCATTTAAAATTTTAAAGTACATAAAAACTTTCAATTGTAAACTGTGGATTTTGTCTTCAAATATTTCGTGATTGTGGGACACAAATATTATTAAAGCTTACAAACAGCTAAGCATGGGAGCTAAGCAGCAAAGAAAAAAAGCAAGGAAGCAATCGGGATCGAGTGGCTTTTAAATGGCGTGTTAACAAGTATCGATGCCGATTATCAACTATTTATGTCAACTAGCTACAGAGGTGAGATACTGAGTAAACCCAGTTTCTGACATTAGCCATCGAATAACGATACCTTTAGATCTAAATTAACTAAAAAACTAGATTAAAAACTAGAATTGAATAGATGAGCCGCTCAAAAAGTGTTAGGATTTTCAGGAATTGCATTCTCCATACAATAAACAAAACTATAGAGATAAAGTGTGAATAAATTTTCAAAAGCACATCGGCTAACAATGGGAGCACTTACGTGTTATATCAACACTAACCATTTATTATGTTGTAAGACTTAGAACAGCTATAAGAAACTGGTACATAAGTATATTTCGCTGACCATATGAGTGGATTGGGTTCCATAAACTTTAAAAAAGTGAAACTATAGGAATTACGTAAAACTGGACAGTTACGAGTTTAATAACCGAAATGATGTGGATACATATTGATAATTTGCTTCTATGGTCATTCAAGAAAAACTAATGTTACATAATCTGTGGATAAAGCGGTTTATGGAGTGAAAGGTTGAGTGCCAAACATCAACTTATAATCTACGGATGTGTAGCCATTTCGAAGATCTCGACTTTAAGTTTGTATATACATTGACGACATACTTGTAGCCTCAACATAGGAAGACAACATGTTTCACCTAGAAACACTGGTTCAAAAACTTTCTGAATTCGAGGTGAGCACCATCAGTTCGAAACGCGTTTTCAGTATTAGCTCCCTAATTTCCGTAGTCACAAAAATCAACTACATTATAGGCCAAAGTTGACCTGTACTGAGATCTTTTGCAAGATCTTCCAGAAAATATTTTGACAATTGGTGATCGTTGTAGGTAGCCCAACAAACGATTTTACATACATAGGTCACGGCGTTGTGGCAGTGGCGGGGTAAAACTCTGGAACGCGGTGTATTTAAGCCAACACCTTAACCATGACTATACGACCGGTGGCAAAAAAAAGTCACAAAACTCCAAATCGTATGGACAAAAGATAAACTGGTTTACTGGACAAATTAATAACCTTTGGAAATTTCCAGCTCCTCGATCGATCATGCTATTACAGCAATTTATCTGCATGATATTTTACTACTACAGGTTT
Organism: Tipula confusa; assembly: GCA_963556175.1. Classification (NCBI taxonomy): domain Eukaryota; kingdom Metazoa; phylum Arthropoda; class Insecta; order Diptera; family Tipulidae; genus Tipula; species Tipula confusa. Next base: position 71,493,739 of record OY744477.1, read on the forward strand.
ATACCTTTAGGATAGAGAAAACTTAAGCATCGATATCCATAACTATTTGCCTGCTTTACTAAAGAAGCTCAAAACGCCGAAGAACTTTTCTAGCCAGATAAATCTCGACACCTAATAATGGGGATTGGGAGCTGCTGGAGCGTTACAAATAAATGTTAGGATGTTGTGAAAAAATAGCCAGTATTCGATTGAGAGCTAATAAATAAAAGGGCTGACATTTTTCTTGCTTTGGATAAATTGAACCCAAGGCAGAAAAAATGAACTATCGGTGCACTGTCTTGAGCACCAAACCACAAATCTACAGCTGTTGAGATTCACTTCAATATTAAACTAATGGCTAAATCGCAAGATGCTGACATGGAACTTCTGAATATACTTTCTATTTCTTTAAAGCAATCAATATCTACATGGAAACAATCGTCGGTACATAAATCAGAACCAATGCGAAAATGAAAATGAATCTTCAATGCACCTCATAACATTTCGTATCCAAGCATCCGAGCCACTCGCGGATGCTAATATTAATAAAATTTGTCTGGCCCAGTATGAATTAAGAATGTAGTCTACTGGGCGAAATCCTTTTTATAGCGCAAAAAAAGATCACTCCAACCTTCTAATGGTTACATTTATTTACTAACCAGCGTCGATTGTATCCCGCGATTTCCAGATGCGTACTACAGGATAGACATTTCTACAGGTACTATTGCCAAAGTTTTGTCGAGAACTGTACCTCCAGATTTGGAGTACCGGTTAACATAAGGACCTATCAAGGTAAACAGTTAGAATCCAAACTGTTTGTGAGCTAACGAAAATTGTAGGTTGTAACCGGATCCGCACCACATCGTACCACTTTCAATCAAATAGTATGGGTGTGCGTTTACACCGCCAGTTAAAAGCATTAATAGTACCCAAAAACACTCGTGTAACAAAACAAGTGCACATGCGCGTCCAAAAATTATTGTAGTAAGTTTGAGTTTGAGAGAATGGATAAGGTGCGCACAGGTTTTGGCGTTAATAGACATAAAAAAATAAGCACCAATAAGTCAGCATTGATAGATTGGACTACTAAACAATTACAACAAAGATGAGGAGGCAAAAATGAAGTTGTCTTAGTCTTCGCCATTCGACAAAAGATGGTGCCACTAGTATGTTAAGGTTAAAACTGTTCGATGTAAAACTTCATACCCTAAAGTTAGACTTGTGTCAACAACATAACCTTAAAATATTAGCGATTTTGTATCAGCATCATTTAGTCGTATAATCCTGTGTTCCTTAATCGACTTTTTAAATTAAACTTTTTAAATTGTTCAAGCTTCCGCTATTCCATCATAGGAGGTGGCTGAAAGGTATATTTTCGGTGTAACTTTTCCGTGACTTTCCACAAAAAGTATAAAATACTTTTAAACTATAAATAAACTTTATTACTTTTTGTTTTAGTTTAGGTTCAAGTTGAGGCACTGTAAGTTGGTTTTGTGGTAGTTCCATCTATCTAGATTTAGCATGAACTAACTTGTTATAATTTATTTTAGTAAGTTTATTCAATTTAGCACACAGCATAAGTGTCGTTTGCGGGAACTTTTTATTTACTTCTTTAATTTTATGAAATATGCACCTAAGACAAATCACCATATGGCAAAGCACCTTATGCCTGCTTTAAGTGAGGGCAGTTGTCAAACGTGATTTCAAAAGTTTAAGAAAGGTGAACTTGATGCCAAAAGTGTACGAAGACGCGAATTGGAAACATAATTGGATGGAGACTCGTGCCAAATGCATCAAGAATTTGCATTTATATTAGCAGTGACTCAACAAGCAATCTCACATTGTTTTTAAACCTTTGAGAATGATTCAAAAGCAAGGAAATTGAGTTCCATATAAACTGAACCGAGAAATGCCGTTTTTTTCATATGAAATGCTAGCTTTTCAGGTTTAAAAAGGATGAAAAATGGGTCTACCACCTTAACCCAAAGTGGACAAAATCATGGGACCACCCGGCTATACTTTAACATCGACAGCGAAGCCGAATATTAACAGCAATTGACTACAACGTGTATATTGCTGCAATTGACTACAACATATTTTGATCGATGATGCATGGTCTATAACGTAGAACATTACATCATTACCAAAAATTATGTCGAAGCATTAATAGCCTCAAAACATGATGCACTGTTCCGAAGTGATATTTGTAGGCTGCCAGAAAATTGGGAAAATTGCGGAGAGTATTTATGTATCCCATTTGCCTATACGCACACAATAGAAATATTATGTAATATTTTTTAACATGGCCTTGGTATTCGACCGTGGTTTTATATTTCAACTGACCATTACAGAACTTGATGTAGAAAGGAAATCTCTTATTAAAATAAAAAGTTTCGATATTTTCGGTTTAATTGTAAGCTTACAGATTAGTTATTCGTAACATTGAGTAATAATCTAAAAATTAATTTGGCACATGTCACTTTAAACCTTTCTTACAAAAAACTTCAATATATTTACTTTAAATACCACCCACTGTTAAAGGATTTAAGTGGGGTTGGGCGAAATGTATAAAACCAAATCATCATTTTAAATATAATATAAAAAACAAATAAAAAAATAAAAAAACTTACCACAAAGTACAAATTTTCCTGATAACAGTAATAATAAATAAAAATTAAAAAATAGTTTCATAAAAATTTCCACCATTTTCACAATGAAAAACTAATATTTAGTTTTTTAATTTTATCACTAATTATTTTATATATATATATTTTTTTTATTACACAACTTATATTATTTATTTTTGAAATAAAAGGAAATTTTTCTAATTTTTTCCTCTTTTACACAAATACACACACACACACTTTTAGGAAAATTGAACAATATATAGAAAAAAATTTTTTTTTTTGCTTTTACGTAAATAAATTATTGTGAAAAAGCTGGAAAAATAGTTTACTCACTCAAGTTGAATAGTTTAAGAAAATGTAAAAAAAAAAAAAAAAAAATTAAAAAAAAATTCGGAAAATTTAACTTTTTTTCTGTTAAGTGTTTTTTCTTATATTTTCTTTTCTCTTGTCGGATTGTTTTTTTTTAATAACATGTTTTCTTTTCTTTTATTTTTATTTTTTTATTGTTTAGTTGCTGAGAGCAAAAGCAAATAAAAAAGAAAATTCCTTAAAAAATTAGCCTTGTTTTAAGATAAGTTGTGAAAAAAATGGATAACAATACGAAAAAGAAGAAGTAAAACAGAATGGAAAAAATTGATGATAATGGAAAATGTTTGTTAGTCAATAATGAAATCATTTGGATGGAAATTATATCAATGAAAATGGGCAAAATTACTATCATTATTTTTGGTGTTGTTCATTTCTTTTTTTTTCTAATTTGATTTGAATGTTTTCAAGTTAATTTTTTGTTTGAGCGACATCGTTTTGTACAGTGTATTTATAATCTTTTAAGCCACGAAAATGTGCTCGAACATTTTTTATTTTACTTTGCAAGTTTTACATACCTACTAAGTTAAGATGGGTGAAAAACTATTTAGCATTTTTCATCTATATTTCAATAACAATTTTTTCTATTTTGTTCATTTTACAAACTACCTTTCGACATGAGAATTTATCCAGATTGTTTAACAGGGTGATATGGAAATGTTTGCTATATAGTTAAGAGAAAATATAGAAATGTTGTAATGTATTCACCTTGTTTATGTTTGTAAATATGTTTAATGCAGTGGAAAACTAAGTAAAATCATACTGAAATTTAAAAGATGTATATGTATTTATGGTTATAAATGTAAAGAAGAAAAACTACATTTTATACAGATAAGTTTTCCACCATCTTTAATTATATATTTAAATCTTAATGGATGAATGTATAAATATAACTGCTGTGCCTAGTAAGAAAACGATGGGTAAAAATCATAAATTATCTAGAACTTAACGGATGTGACAGCAGTAAAATTTGCACAATGGCGGCGAGGTGTGTTGACTGAAATAAAGGAATGTTTAAAACGATGAAAATATTCCACCAACCAAATTTACGCCGAGTTTGGAAGACCAAGTGAAATGTGAAATAATTTCTTGAGGTTTGCCACAGATATAACTTCGCAATGAATAAATTTTAAAATGTTACTTCGTTCATTGGAGTTAATATCTATATTTAGATGGGGTTTTCACCATTTTAAAAATACCAAGTACAATCCAGCTGATTAATCTAGCTAAAGTTAGCCAACGACTCAAAATTGCAAGATCTCTACACACAAAAAATAAAAGTATACTTGGAATTGGGACACATGACAGAGGTTCTCTAAAACTATGGAAAGATCCGTCCATTGTGTTGTCAACGTATACTGCAAAACGGAAGACATCCAGCAATCCTGTAGATCATGTCTAGAAGTATATATTCCAAAGAATTAGTCAATTTGACCACTTAAAAAACTCTGACCTATTTAAGCAAAATTAAACCATCTTCGCAGGGTTTTCAATTTACTATTGGAGAGAGTATCAGATTATCATCAGAGCTGAGTATCATTTTCAATAGGAAATCCAACATTTTGAAAATATTCCGCCCAATAGCTTATGTAAGATGATTTTTATCAAACTCTAGATCAGTTACGTTAAAAATAAGAAAAAAGATGTATTGAAAAAAAAGATGAATGTAGATGGGTCCAGAAAAAACAATGAAGATATTAGTTATCTTCGTCAAAACAAAATTGTGAAAAATAATTCTAAATTGATGTTTTTAGCACCTTCATAGACACTCTCGAATGCAAAATCCATTTTGCGGGTTCTCTATATTTTGCAACAAAAAAGGGAAGATATGGGACTAATCCTGTAAAGGGCTATTTAAGTATATTTGTGTGTTGGTCCATTTAACCAATAGACATAAAACCAGTAAATAGTCTCACTAACGAAGCATTCCTAACAGCATTGAAGCGTTTTACGGCCAGACGAGGTGTCCCTGACAACATTTATACTGATAATAGGTCTAATTTTGCCTGGATAATAGGTCTTATTTTGCATGTAATGTCATAAAAAATATTAATCATGATTATATTCTCTTTCATTATGCAAAATATCACCAGATGACTATTATGAGGTAATTACACAATTGGTACTTCAACTAGAGCTGTTTCAAAGAAAATTTTGGCAGAAATACCGTATCAACTATGAACATAACTGTCAACCGAGACATAAGTGGCAAAAGATAACCAATAATCTTCAAGTCAATGACAAGGAAGAAAACACGCCGGTGTGCAAATGACCTGTTGGTCAAATTCAAAGATACATTCAGGGATGACAGTTTACTGAGTGTGGTGTCCGGCTAGGCGACTCTATATATGGTAGCATTTAAACTCAAAAATGATTCGAACGCAGAATATGTAGCCTATATAGAAAAGCACGAATACGTTTTCCACAATCGCACGCAACAGCAAACCGATCGGTCTCAATATTGATGGATTACGCAACACTTGTAAATATAATTTCTCCGATTTACTCCAATCCGTTAAAATACAGACATCTCCGAAATGTTTATAGATAACCTATTCTACTGGAAACTAACATAGTGACCAAACAGACCAAAAATAAGTCGTTTACCTAGGAGTTGATTGCATTATCTCTTGTTATCCAAATGGGATACTTGGGGAAACTATTTTTTGCGGCCTTATTCGACTTTATTCCAAAACTGTTTTAAATAACGCTTATGAAGAGTTCAGTAAAACAAAGGAATTTCTAAAGAAATTTATAACAAAATTTGACGGTCAACCATTTAAAACTTAATCAACAGTTAGGAGAAATTAAACCTCAATATCGTTGATGGGTAGTCGAAACACTTCAAATGGTGAGATTTTACTGACTATGATGTAAAAATGTCAAGGGAGCCTGAACCAATAATTAAAAAACAAGGAATGTCGGAGAAATTGGAGAGCAACGAAATATTATAGGAGCTAAGGCAACAAAATATTTTCCTGATAAATAGTAAACCTAAGGTAGGAACAAGGTACTAAACAAATGTTAAAGGAACAGAAAATGTTAAAAGAATTTAATCCAGCAATAGAAATATTTTCGAATCTCGAAAAGTGAAATGTATATGTCTCAGAAAAATGAGAAAATGAGAAACCAGAAAATGATTCAGTTAACACGAGCATCGCAGATTTACGTATTCGTTTCAAACTTATTAAAGAGATTATTAATCTTCTGATTGCGGAAGAAAAACTATACTCGACATGTGTGAGCAATTTACTGATAATTTTTATTTAGAGAGGAATAAACTAACGACTATTAACTTTTTTAAGCAAAACATCAACGTGTCTAACGATAACTTAGGTAATATAAAAAACTATCGAATTCCACAAGCTCATGTAAAAAAAATCCAGCGCCAAGTAGAATAAATGCTGCAGAATAATATTTATGAAAATTCTTTCTTACCATTGCTACTTGTTCCAAAAAACTATTGTAAAGAGATTAAAAGTTGGAGAGCTATAGTCGATTTTGGACAAATAAATAATAAAAGTAGTTTTTGATACTTTTACTCTTTCTAGAATAGATGAAATACTGGACCAGGTAGGAAGAACAACATTTTTGTTCTATTCTTGACCTCAAATCAGGTAGGTATTCATCAAATTGCTATCAAGAGATATCAATTCATCAAGAGATATTACAGCATTTCTTACTATATCAGGTCATTATCAATTGTAACGACTGCCATTTGGATTAAAAATATCACCAACTGTTTTTAAAGGATAATGACGTTAGCCATGCCTGGACTAAAAGCAAAATTTCTATATATTGATGATTTAGTAGTGTCTGGTTGTTCTCTGCGATATCATAACAGTAACCATAAAAAGTTAAACTTCCTATAAACTTACTTAGCAGTTACTTACTTAGGCCATCAGAATTCTGATCAATCTAAATATTCAGTCATAATAAAATATCCGGTTTCTGAAAACTCTGTTGAGGTGCGACATTTTTTGTGACATTTTGCAACTACCACAGAAGATTGTGCAAGACCTTAAAACATATTTTAATGAAACCACCGTTGTTGCAATATCCTGACTTTTCTAAACCATTTAGATAAACAACAGAAACATTATACTCATCAAAGACCGCTCAGAGTCCTTTTTGTAATGAAAAATCCTACTTCGAAGTTAACGCGTATGCACATACGCGTTAACTTCGAAGTAGGCAAATCAAATAAAGGTGCAGATACAAATCGACAGTCCCGAATGAAAACTTATTTCAGTCAATATTGTAACTACCCGTAGTATGACAAATAAACCACAAAGGAATTTGGAATTCGACCGGCATTACCAAATAATTTATGAATACACTTGAAAAATTACCAAATAATTTATGTGTTTACTTGGCAATGACAATGAATAAAACTAAGAACCTTCATAAATTAGAATTTAGAACTTAATGACGGTCTACAAAGAGTTGTGACTGTAGAAATTAAGACTAACAAAATTAGTAACTTCCAAAGCTTGAACATATTATTTGAATGAGTTTGAGATCTCAAAACTGGACTAAGTACTTTGCAAACATATTACGCAAACTGCCGGTAGTTTGCAATATTTTCGTAATAGTTATAATTCATATGATAGTTTGTACACTGAAAACTTATTTTCGTTAAGAAAAAAATGACTCCACGAAAAAGAGCGGAGCAACAAATGACACATACAATCTTCAAAAGCTAGACAAATGTAACATTTGTTACCTGCTACGGTTAATCCAAAAATATCTTATGCGGAAGCAGTCAAAAGTAACTCACTACCTAACTCAAGTGACGACCAGGGACTTAATAAAATTATAGATACTATTAACGAATTCATCTTGAAGTTCATACAAATATTAGAGGCCAATATCAGTCTCATGCTGCAAAACCTGTTCATGAAAAATTAGAAATGAATAAACTTAAACTCAACTACAACAATTTCTTCCCAAAAGAAACATTGACATTATGCTGATTCAAAATCAAGGGGTACCACATTCACCACACCAATCATCCAAAAATGGCATGAGACAGCTAATATTCAGGCAACTTGTATGTGGCATCTCTTTAGATTACCGTCTTCCAAAGTATTTAATCCAAAACAAATAATTTGCAAGTTATAATTGTTGCTTGAAGGGGAACGCCAATATAGTGCCAAACATATCCAATTGGATTTAAGGCTAGTACATCGGAGAGGGACACAACTTAAGGAATTTATGCAAGATGGATACCTGGATCTCTTATCTGGTGATAGTTAAACATAGGACTCAGTAGAAAGGTGGAAGATTTCCGATACAATAGAATTTTGTGTTACAACGAGTATCACTAGATCTTCACAATTTCCTCAGGTAAAAGAATTAAATTAATTACATGTTCAATGCTATAATAGAAATGAGACACTTCTCGGTAACCTGAAGAATTTTACAAATTATTTTGATTCTTAAACCATATATACGAAGGTCGAATTTTATCAGCTAATCAGTGTGTTTCTAACCCTCTCCTCTTTGGAAAAATGATTTTTAAAAAACTTAAACCAATTCTGAATCACAAAATAGTAAAACCAGATCATCAGTTCGATTTCTGAAATCAAGAACTGTCTGAGACTTAAAACAAAAAGTTATAACCCCGCTTTTGCCAAGTTTGTACGCAATTATTAAAATATTTGCTTGGTCAAAACTTTCTGGTGATATATAACTGTGCAACCAGCAATTTATACATATAGGAATGTGCAATTTACAACATTTGCGGATGATAAAGCTTCAAAAAATTGCAAGCTCATTTAGACGAAGTACAAAACTAGATAAATAACTGAAGAAATACGGTTAACGAGCTTAAATCAGAACATATTATGTTCACTTTCACAAACTTGCCTATCACCAATAAGATTAAATAATACTATCGTCCTATCATATCACGGAAATGTTTAAAACCTAGGCCTTTATTTAGATAGAAAGGTTACTTGGAAAAATCACATCTAAGCAAAATGAAAACAAATCAGGTTAAAATCAGTTTAAATGAACTGGTTCATCGCAAGGCATAACTTAAGTTTAGACTGCAAGTTATTACTGTAAAAATCAAACCAATATGAACCTTTGACATTCTATTATAGAGCTCTACTAGTGCTTCCCCATATAGTAAATCTATACTCGAATGCAAACAAGAATTGTACGTACCATAGTAAATGAAGCGATACCTTGTTAGTTTACCAAACGCACGATTTATTTCAGTTTAGAGCCTATCAGCTTCGGCACACGGTACTTTTACACAAAAATTACATGAAATGGTCAATCTACCCAATAAGAAGTTTCATTTTGAATAGCCTGCTATTTGGGCAGCTGTCAATTTTGAAGCTGTCATCTTTTGAGATTTGACAAGTAAAAACTACGCCATTACTAAAAATAGTACGATACACGCTTCAACAACGCATTAAAATCGTTAAAATTCACTACAAAAATGGTGAAAATTTTATTCACAGTTCGCAAAACTAATAGTGAAACTGGTGGAAAAATTTGAGCTGTTGGGACAAGTTAGTGATGAACGAAACCGTGTGCGTCGGTCGAGAACAACTGAGAATATTGCTGCTTTAGCCCATAGTTTTGAAGAAACCCAGGTTTGTCGATTCCTCGTCGATCTTTGATTAATGATTTTTTATGGCCGGAACTGGAAGATACTGATGTGGACGACGTTTTTTTCAGCAAGACCGTGCTTCGTAAATTTGCGATTGTTTGTGTTTCATTTCGGTTGCCATTTCAAGGCAATCCAAATTTGGCCAGTTCATACAATCAGGCAATGACCAGATTAGTTTCTATGGAGAAAAGGTTTCAAAAAGACTATTCCCTGAAGACATTATATACTGATTTTATGGCCGAATACATTCATCTAGGACATATGGAACAAGTCCCGGAAGCAGAGATCAATATTCCTGGTATAATAAATTGTACCTACCTAATCACGCTGTTATGAAAATGAGTAGCACGACAACCAAATTGCGAGTTATATTTGATGGCTCACTTAAATCAAGTTCTGGAAAATCACTAAAGGACTTTTTTTTTAACCGGACCAACAAAATTTAGTTAATATTCTTCTCGATTCAGCAAATGCCATTGCAACTACAGCCGACATGGAGAAAATGTACCGGCAGGTTTCGGTGCATGACTCTGATAGAGATTATCAGAGAATATTATGGAGGCGAAATTCTTCTGATCCCCTAATTCACTATCGCCTTACCACTGTTACCTATATGGGACAAGATCAGCTGCTTTTTCAGCAGTTTGACCTGTACAGCAAACTGTCAGCGATCACGGGAGAAGCTACCCATTAGCGGCAACCTATACATGGATGATCTATTATCCGGTAGTGATAATGTTACTGAAGCTACCAGCCTATACCATCAAACAGTTTCCTTGTGTGCAAAAGGTGACTTTAACCTTAGGCAATGGATGTCAATCTCATAACAGCTGCTGAAGGGAATACCAAAAGAAAATCAAGATACAACACCGTTACAATTCCACGATGAGTCCGTAGGAATAGAAACTCTTGGTTTAAGTTGGAACCTAATGGAAGACACCTTTCAGTTCAAAATAAACCTGGGAGCATACAGAAAGGCAATAAAACGCAACGTACTATCCGAAGCTGCTAGGTTGTTTGATCCATTGGGATTGTTGTCTCCTACTACGATTCAAATCAAAATACTATTTTAACAACTTTGGCTGCAGAAACTATCCTGGGATGACCAACTTCCATTGAAGATGATTGGAAAAATATGAGAAATGCTCTACCAGAAATTTTGTGACTCTTCTGGATTAACGTACATCAGTTATTCCTACATACGGATTGAGCAATTTTCGGAAGAAGTCATCACTGCATTAATAGCGGCTAAAACAAAGGTAGCTCCACTAAAACAGATATCCGTACCAAGGCTAGCTGTATGGAGCCCTACTTCTCTGTAAATTAGTGAAATTGGTAAAGGAATCAATCAGCATAATCTTTCATAAAACCTTCGCATGGGCAGATCCCAAAATTGTTTTAGCATGGCTTACGGATCACCCTATAAGGTGGCAAACCTTCGTAGCAAATAGAACGTCGCAGATTTTAGAACAGATACCACGCAATTGTTTCAAACATGTGCATCCCGAGGAATTTGCCCTGCCAAAGTCGTACAACACAAGCTGTGGTGGTACGGACCACACTGGTTAAAAATGTCACAAAGCTTTTAGCATTCTACTTCTATAAGCAATGTTAAATTGAGTGAAAATAATATATGCTGTGATTTAGAAATTCGAAAAAAAACTATTGACAATTACCATGGACAATTGCATTCTAGTATAATGAAAGGATTATTCGAAAATATTTCATCTTATGAAAAAATTAAACGTATTTTAAGCTTTATTTTCAGATATTTAGAACAGTAATCCAATTGAACCTCCTACGCTAGAGGAAATGCAAGCAGTAGAGGTATTCCGCATTAAATGGGTTCAGCATATGACTTTCGAGAAAGAATTGAGAACAGTTCGTTTGCGGACTTGCGGTTTTACACTTACTGCCCTCATGTTTGACAGTTTGTATAACTGGTTAAATTAGAAAAGATATCTAAGAATTTATAATTGTTAGAGGCTAATATTAAATTCTTATTTTTGAGATTGTTAAGTTGATCAGACACAACGACACAATTCCTCAAGTAATTCAAAAAATATTTGTAAGAAATGAGGTCAGTTCTGTTTTCCGCATAAATATATTTCAATAACTATCAGAAACCGAGAGTAAAACTTAAATGAAATCTACATATTTTTTAACATTTTACAATAACGTTCCGACTCCAAACAATTTCACACGTGTTAATATGTTGGTGGCAGGTCACATAATAAATTAATGCAGGGTGGTTTTACACATTAAAAATAAATAGAAGATTAATGAAAATTTATTTTTACCACCACCACTTACATCTTCATTCTATATTTTAACAACACAACAGAACAAAAGTTATTTTTTACTTTGGAACAAATTCTATACCACCCAATGAGCTTTTAACAAAAATATTATTATAAATTCGGAAACAAAATTATAAAATTGAAAATTAAATAAACAAATCACTGGGTTTGACATTTTGTTTAATGTCATCTTAGAAAATCGAAATACAAACGAATGTGTATATATGTGTATATAAATAAGTGTTTAAAAATAAACAAAAATCATTTCCACAAAAAAATTAAAACTTTTAATTAAAAAAAAAAATTAAAAAATCTAAAAACATTATTTATATATATTTAATTGATTTTTCGTTTGTCTAAATAATAAAAAAGCTTTAAGCTCACTTTATTGTGTTTATATATAAACAGAAATTTGGAGCGAAACAAAAAATTAAAATAAATTTCCCATTAATTTAAAAACACAAAACATATCACATTAAATAAAATTTAGAATAGTCGAATAAAATCTTAAAAACGAAGAAAGCTTTTTATTTTTGGTTCGTACATTATTAAATAATACAAAAGCTTTTTTGTATTTTCTGTTTTCTAATTTGTTTTCAATAAAAAATTTCTTAATTTAATTTTCATTTTTTTTTTTTTGTTTCTTTAATTTATGATCTTTAAGAATAGAATACAAATTTATGTGTGAACATATATGGATATTTTGTCTAAAATACAAAGTATGAGTAGATATAGAATTTAGAATTTTAGAACAAGCATATATAAATATGAAAAAGCTTTGATTCATTTATAGTTGAAAATGTGAAAATTTTATTTCATAAATTCTTGTTTCAATATTGGGTGTTGTTGTAAAAATAGAAGAATATTTCGTACACCATACTCATGTATTATGTATACGTACGTACGAAAGCGTTGTATCAGCAGAATGTTGGTTACATATACATGAGTATGAAAAAAAATGTGTATAGTGTGGTCTGAGTATGAGTTTAAAGAATTTAAAATTCTAGAAAAATCAGCATAATAATTGACGTAAAATATTAGAACGAGTCAACCTCTTTTTCGTTGTCAAATATTTATGTACATAATACTATTTGTGCTCGATCCAAATTCCAAAAAAAAAAAAAAAAAAAATGTTATATGTTCAGAAGAAAATTTATAAAATAAATTAAATATTACATTTAAATTGCAATATTAAACAGTTTTGTTTAGTTCAAAGCTTTTTTTATTTTAACAAGTCTACACTAATTTTTTGGTGCTTTTAATCCTACTTTCTTTAAAATTAATTAAAATCTATTAAAGCACTTTTAACACTTATTTAAAATTATAAGTTTATAGCACAAAATATTTTAGAAAATTCTGGTCATTTTTTGTTTTTAAATTCTATAGTTAGTATTTAAAACTAACAATTTTTGAACTGACAGATATTGGAAATAAATGCGTTTTCAAAGCATGAACGTTTTTTGTATATTATTAAATATTTTAAAATTTTCTAAAAAAAAGTCATTAAAGCATCAAAGTTTTAAGGAAAATTGAGAAAGCAAAATGCTAAATATTAAAGTTATTATACTTAACGAAAATGTTACTAAAACCAAGATTTTTAAAATGAAAAGCTATTTAGTTATCTAAACTTGTTGCATATTATATTTCTTTAGTTAAATAGAAATTTACAATACAACAGTTCTTTAAAGTTTAGCAATATTTCCATAAATTTGGATGCTTTTTTTAACACTTTAACACAAACAATTTTTAATGATAACTTTTACAAATGTCGAAAATATTTTACATTATTTTAGTTTTCCCTAAACTTTACATTAAAATAAAAATCATTACAAAAATTTAGAATTTAACTAAAATGAACTTAAGTAATGAATAAATCATTTTTTTCCGAATAACTATAATGGAAACCTCAAATCAGCCATTGAAACATATAAGTTTAGCTACAAGCTTAAAGTTATGCAAAACATATGTATATGCGAAACATAAATATGCAAAACTTTCGTAGCTTTCTGAACTTGTTCCATCTTACATTTCTGTAGTTCATCATCTGATCGAACAAACTTTTAAAAATTTAGCAATATTTTCTTCAATTTGAAGGCTTTTTTAAACAATTGGCAAACAATTATTTAATAAAAGTTATACTTAAAGAAGTCGAAAGAATAACAAAAATTTAAATTTTTTATTAAAGTGGACATTACGACAGTAATAAATGGTCTATCTGAATCACTAGAATGAAAACCAACAATCAGTCATTAAACCATATAAAAGTTCAGCTAAAACCTTAAAGTTTTATCGAAAATTCAGAAAGAAAAGCGCTTAATATGTTACTAAAACCTAAATTTTTCGAATTTAAAGTTTAGCAGCATAAAAAAAGAAAAAATTAAAAACTTTGTAGGTTTATAAACTTATTCCATTTTACAATTTTTTAGTTCAATAGAATGTCTCGAAAAAATTCTTGTAACTTTAGCAATATTTCAATAAATTTAAAGCGTTTTTAATACTTTATTGGAAAACAATTTTTATTACTCAAAGGTCAAAAGCTTTTTAATTTTTTTTCCTTAACTTAAAAATTTGTATGTTAAACTAAAAGCTTAAAATTTTACATTTAAGTTTGAAACAAAAACTAAATATAAAAGTTTTTATACATAGCGAAAATGTTACCAATACCAGCATTGTTAAAATTAAAAGCTTTGCAGCTTTCATACTTGTTCCATCTTCATTTCTTTAGTATAACAGATGGTTATCCAATAATTTTTTTAAATGTAACAATATTTCAATAAATTCGAAAGCTTTTTTAACACATTACAAATTATTTTTATGATAACTCTTATCAAAATCATTGAATCATTGAAATAATTGAAATCATTTTCAAAATCTTTGAAAATAAAAATGCTGTTACGCTTAAAAAAATGTTAATAAAACCTGCATTTTAAACATTAAAAGCTTTGTAGCAATCTAAACTTGTTACATTTTCAATGTCCTTAGCTTAACACGTGGTGATCGAAAAACTTCTTTAAAGTTTAGCAATATTTCAATAAAAATAAAAAATTTTAACACCTAGCTAACAATTTTTTTATGATAGCTTTTAAAACGTCAAAAGCTTTTTATATTTTTTTCCTAAACTTTTAATATTAATTCTAATTCGAATCACTCGAATGAAAACCTTCAATCAGTCATTAAACCATAAAGTAAAACGCTAAGTATTATAGTTTTTACGCTTACTAAAAATGTTACTAAATCCTAAATTTTTAAATTGAAAAGCTTTGTAGTTTTCTAAACTTGTTTAATCTTATTTACGTTATTTTCTTTAGTTTAATAGATGAGAATCGAAAAAGTTCCTTAAAGTTTAACGATATTTAGCAAAATAACTGTAAAGTACATCAGAGTAAATAGCCTTATAAAAAATATCACACAACATTTTTGAAATTTTAAACAAGTTTAAACGGAGTAATTTTGGAGAAAACCTCATATTTGATTTCATATTTTAAAACGCAATCTAAGCTTTTACACCAAGATAAAGTTAATTATATTCTCCTCTATTTTAACATTGAAAGCTTCGAAAATGCAAATTTAATGATGAAGTTTTCTAATTTAGCAAGTACTGGTTTGTATCGTTTTAGTTTCTAATGGATTGTTCTATATAGTAGCATAATCTCTCAAAATCGAAAAAAAGTAACTGACATCTGCTTCCATACAAGATTTAGAATCTACCAGCCTCTAGTCTCAAATAATGCGAAGACTTCAAAGCTACAAGCCGTATTACCAATAGCCGTAGAGTCTTAATTACATTTTTACTACATTTTTACATTTGGCATGAGTAATCTTCAGAATACCAGTAGTTGGTCTGGGTTTACAAGCTGGGCTGACTAAAAGGTACGTATCCTGCATTGTTAAACCATTTGAACATCTGAAAGTTAAGATCGATGCATTTATTTTATTTAAACTCAATTCAAGGTTTAAAACAGCCAGGTTATAGATATTTTAACAATTCCAAAAGAAAGTAAGGCTGAAAATAAAAAAATATGTCATGCAATATAGTCGTCGTCATACACAAAGGTACTTGGCGTAAGCTGCGATATAGTCGTCGCCATACACAAAGGTACTTGACATAAGCTGCTGATCAAAAATCAAATAAAATTAAAAGGTTTAGTTCATTAATTTTCTCGTTGCAATGGATGAGTAATAGCTTTTCATAAAGAACTTTTCACGGTTTTTAAAATTTGACAAAAGTCGTAAATCTTTGGCAAAAGTATACAGTTTTCTTTAGATGCTTAGATGCGTTAAACCAAAAGATCCAAAGAATTTCATTAAGAAATACTAAACAAATTAATAAAAAAAGTAAACAATAGCCAAGTTACCAATTAACAGTAAAATTTCTATCCATACCTTGTGAGATCGATCTCCAAAATGTATATTATAATTTTCTGAACTGAAAGCTCTGGGTAAATAGTCCAAACCTATACTTTTTTAAATTTTAATTTATTGCTAGAAGAAAAACCATAAAGTTTACATTGACTTTTTGTAAAGCCAAAGCTTTAATGTTTTCCAGTTTAAGCTTTTAATTTTAATCATTTACCATATAATAAACACAAACTTTTATTATTATTTATAAATTATTTTTTGGTAACAGAGCCCTAAGATGCAGTTCATCAGCTAAGGCTCAATTTTCGGTTATTGTTGTAACGTTTGATGAACATACTATTTCACATCATTACAAATAGAATAGAAATAGAAATCCAGCAAATATTTAAAAAAAAAAAAAGTCAAAGAAGAGACTGGATTTATGTTTATTAAAAGAAGTCCCTCCTTAATTTATAGAAACTTTCAGTATCAAATTAAATATTGACGCCATCTCTAATAAAAGGGATATCTTAAATATGAGAGTTCGAATAAAAATTATTAGAAACGTCGGTGTCCTGTAAATAAAAATGTACCTTTTAAAGTGGAACTTGCAAATAGCTTTATTCAGCAAATAAAATAGACCATTAATTTGAGATAAATCATGGAAATTTCCATCATATAATAGAATACCAGTAGCAATTAACGCAATTAACAACAATACAAATCAGAAAAACTCTATTTCCCAAAAACATTTTCACAAGTACTAGCTTTTGGGTAGCAACGCAAAATTTCAACAAAAATTAAACAATTTTAAAGACACTAATGATACTATGCTTGTAAAAAAATTTAAAAACTATTTAAAAGCATGAAATACGCTTAAATACGGCTCATAATAAATAAAATAAAAGCGTATGAAACCTTAAGAATTGTAATTTAAAATGCAAATGGAATAATCAAAAAGCTAGAAATCTTTTAAATACTAGAAAAATATATTTATGCAATATATTTGCAGCAAACCAAAAGTTTAACTGCGAGTTCTTATCAAGCCAAAAGTCAACATTTAGGCCTAGCGACACAAGCAAAACATCAGGTCTCATTTATTTCTATACATTAAAATATCTATATCCAAAAACTACAACCTTTAAGAAAATTGTGGAAGTCTTTCATTCAAACAATTGGTTAGTGAAAAGCGGAAAGCAATAAAAATATGGCAGAGAAGCCGAACATTATACCTTACATAAGCATTATACCTTTGCATTAAAAAATTAAAAAATGGATCGGTTAGTCAATATTTACGTTCACTAAAGATACCCAATGTTATTCAACGAAAGCTACTAAAGCCATAAAAAGATCAAAATACCGCCAATAAAAAAAACGGAAGAAATTAGGTTAGAAATACTAAATAGAAAGAAAGTTGATCTTTTAGCATTTTACCTGGAAGCGACATTTCAACCAAACATAAGGCAATCAGCGGAAGAAACTATAAACCAGTATATATAAAGGGGATTATAAATAAATACAACCTGTTACACTATCGGAGTTAAGAAACGAAATTAACCATAACCTAAAAACAAAAAAGTCACCAGGCTGGGTTTTAATTACAGGTTTTAATTTCATGGGTTTCAATTTCCCGCGTCATTTCGACTGATACGTGTACCTCTTTCGTTCAATAACGAAACCAAACGATAAAAGGCTCGATATACATGAAGAAAAATCATAAAGACCAATTTCCCTGCTTCCAGTACTCATCAAACTGTTGTTCATAAGGATGAAGCCTAAAATAATTAAAAATTTAAAATGCGTGCTATTGGGCTCATAATAGAAGGTTTTTTTGTGAACGGAGAAGCTTACAGTGATTTTTTTAAAATGGTTTATAATCTTATCAAAAATTTAGTTAAGGTTGGTAGTTAAGGTTGATATTACATTTTTATGAAATTCGCTTCACATCATTTAATAATTGATAATTATTTAAAAAAGTTCAACCATCATCAACAAGTATTTAACTTTCGTTCATATTACAAAAAAAAGAGTCGAAAAGCTTTTAGTTGAACGACACAAAAATATTACGACACCCTCATCAAATTAAATTTTAATTTAATCAGTAAAATGGTAAAAAAATTAAAATATAAATGAAACTATATTCTTTAGTATTATGATGTCGTAACATTTCATTTTTAAGGGCGATATAAGATTAAGATTATGAAATATTAAAATATTCGCGGCCCCACCGGGAAAATCGGAACGAATTTTTTTTTTACCGCACATCGTAAACTTGAAATGATTAAATAATTAAATTATATTTTTATGAAGCAAAATTGCTTCTTAATAGTCTTTTCAAATATTAATCTTCTCAATTATATATACTTTAAAACAAGATTAATTTCTTAGAAATTTACAAAAAAAAAAAAAAAAAAAATATGAAAATGATAAAATTTCTAAGATAAATACATTTTCTTGTCTTCGTTATCTTTTTAATTATTTTTCAGCAATTTATTGCGTACTTTTTAGCGTACTTTCTCAAAAACGCTACAAATCTATATACAAGAATTTGTTTTGCTGTTGTTGTTGCGTTTTGTTGTTGGATGTCGTTGCTGTTACGTTGATAAGATTATCGTTGGCAAAAGATGATTGATGACAACAAAAAGAAAATATAAGAAAAAAAAACTCGTCGTATATTTAGTACAAGACGATGGAATTTTAAAAAAAAACTTTTTTTAAAGCTTTTTTCCACTTTTTCACAATTTTCTTTTCTTTTTTGCCCAATGAAAATAATAATCACAATTTATTTACGATTTTCTTTTATAAATTTTTGCACACACAGACAAAGCACATAATTTTATTTTTAACTTCTCACACTTAACACTTTGCCTTTAATTTAATTTTCTGTGGAAGAAAATCAAAATAACGGCAGTAGTCTGCGGAATTTTATTTTCGCTTATCTTTTGTTTAAGTAAAACAAACACAAAAAAAAATAAAAAAATTCACAGACAAACGTTTTTTTTTTTATTATTATTATTTTGTTCACAATTTATTTTCGAATCTGTCAATTTTTTTTTTTTCAGAATCAAATGCACTCACTAATACTTTTATTTATTTTCTTGTATATATTTTGGCACATGCAAATATTTATTTGGCCCACAAAACACAATAATATTATGATGATATGATATGGCTCCAGTGTATAACAATTAAATTCATCCACGTCTTGACATCACAAAAATACCGGTTGAACTAAAAGAAAGAAAAATTGCGGATAAACAAAATAAAATATCAAAGATGACTGTTGTGCAAAAAAAATGTATCTCGTGCGAGAAAAACGAAAAATTGTATAGAGATTTTTTGTAGGGGAAATGTGTCTGCGTTCCAAAAAGCATAAACATTTTTGGTACCATAATCCGACTAAACCAAAAACAATCTATATTATCGACTGCCAACGAACGCTACGAGAATCGTACACATTTTTTTCATATTATTATTTATCTTTTGTTTACGTTTTGGATTGGGAAACAACTGGGACGAATGCCAACTTTTTGTTTTAATTCCGTGGAAAAGGAAAATTTTTGTAATATTTAAAATAACAATCAGACTTTCCAGACATTTACAAAAAAAAAATCGAATCAAAGTATATTTTTATACGAGTTGGGTAAATATTTTGTATGCGACCGAGGGAAACAGATGTAGACGGAAATTGGATTTTTTATTTTTGCAAATTTACCTGCGAGATAAATGTTTGAAAGGAAATATAGAGTAGAGTTGGGGTAAATATCGAAAAAAAGCATTTGGTAGGATTTTAATGTTCATTTGATGGCCATAAGTTCACAAAGAAGCTCTAGAACAGATAGTTGATAGTCTCTCTGTATGGTTAAAGTATCAAAAAAGGTCTAAAATAACGATTCACAAAATTTCGTCTAAAAAAGTTTAATTCTATTCTCAGTAAAGCCATTTAGTGCTGTTTCCTAGACGAGAAGGATTTAGCAGTTACAGACGTCTCAAAATATTTTTACACGACCATATTATCCTTAAAAAACTATCCCAGTATCCTTTGCGGGATCACTTGGTAACTTTAAAAAACTATTGTTAAAAAAAAATCAACAAAAAAGAACTAAATACCGCCATAATTTTACAGGTCTCTCGCTCACGTTTACAGATACGTGGTTTAAGATTGGAACATGCAGTCGCTGAGAAAACCGATGACCAAAAAGTGTAAGTTACCTCGGTAATTTTGCTGTTGTATTTATTATAGAGCAATCAGTAAAAAGGCTGTTTTACAATTAAAATGATCTGATCGGATCGGTATACCATACCGATCAAACAAATACCTTCAAATAGATTTTAGCAAGTCTGTTTCTTAATTTAAGGAAAGCATTTGACTATGGTAGATCATGAAATATTGCTCGCCAGACTTCAGCTAGGTCTGAAATTAGAGCAGATGCAATTGTCACAATTATCAGATAGAAATTGAACCAGTGTAATCTATAAAACGTGCTTCACAAGGTTCCTTTCTCAGACCCGTTTTTTTAAATATTTATTGACAGCTGTAATCTGAAGTCTTGAGAGAAAATTCAACGGCATGCTGCGTTCTGTTGCAGATAGTAATTCAAACATTAGAGATTTTTTTAACGATATGCTGATTAAATGAAAATAGACTCCAATTAACCGATCCCCAGATCTTTGCTGGTATTGCCAATCAAATCAGAACCCGAGAAATATTAGGCTACTACCAGCTATGATCCAAAACAGTAACAGTTGTTCTGCGGGCTTTCTCATTTAAACATTTTCTTCTTTATTGCTGGTGTGGTGAAAAATGCTATTATCTTAATTTAAGGTATCCTTGTGTTTGGTAAAGAATTCGCTATTTTTCTAAAAGATAATATAATTACATAATCAATGTCAATCGTCTTGGTGGAATAAAATTTTAAACTATTATAAAAATGTCTACGGCCTTTATTTATATCTTACTGAGCAAACGCCAGAATAGGACCACAGTAACATGAAAAAATGGAAACTAAAAACTGTATTAATATTTCACTGCAGCTTACATTATGAAGTCAGCCAAACGTTGGACAGTTAATTTTCAGTAAAGTGCATTATAAACTAAAAACCAAAGTAACATTTTTAAAATATGTTTTGTTGGTTTCGTTTTAATTTTGCACTACTCAAGCCGTTTCCATAGAAAAATTCTGCAGAATTTTTCAGTAATATTTCTTCGGCAAAACATGATGGAATTAAATATTGTTTATCTTTTTTAGTAAATTCCGAAAGTGTATACCAACTTAAGATTGAATTTTATTATTTATTACTAAAAAATTACTAAAAAAAGATAAACAATATTTAATTCCGTCATGTTTTGCCGAAGAAATATTATTAAAAAATTCTGAAGAAATATTATTGAAAAATTCTGAAGAATTTTTCTATGAAAGCGGAAATTCAGTGAAAATTTTAAACGAGTTAACATTGCATATTTTGTATATTGTGTTTTTTGAAAATTAATTTTAAAGGACTACTTTAAGAGCTACTTAACATTTTAAGAGCGAGACGCACGAGTTGAAAACCTGCAAGTACGAGATTCTACTTCAAGAAGTGCAGCAACATCTGATTTAAGTTGATAATTGATCTAAAAAAGCGGTGTTTATAGTTATGATAATGAGTTCGAATACAGAATGCATCACGATATTGTCATTATTCCATTGGCTAATTTGTCCTTTAATGGTTGTTTTCATTGTTTTAAATAAACATCTGACAGTGTTTCTTCAATGGCAAAATTAATAGGCCACCACTGTGTCTGAGCCACAAAAACTACTTTTAACTTATGTGGCTAGAGCTACTCGGGAGTCCAAGCTCGTTCTAATGCATATTCCAAAATACAACAACTTGTTTTAAATGACAGCATCTAAAGCGACGAATATTGTAAAATATGGTTTAAGGGCACATTGGTCTTGGCGTTAAGATATGTATCACAATAAAGCTTTGAAAGGTTTTTTAAATTAATAAAATGGTCAACATTATTATTTTTAGTGTAACCTACTTAATTTTGATTTTGCGGGTTTGCAATCTGGCCAAACATTCGTGTAGGAATCATCAATGTTGATTAAATGTCAAGTTTTCACCTTAACAATCCACCATAATTTTTTTTTTTAATTAACTTCATCAAAAACTAATTTCATAATTATTTGACCTGAACTATACAGTATACAGTTTTGTATGTAAAATTCACTGGCCAAGTGTTTACCTCCTTCAACAGTAAATCACTTATACATTGGATTTTAATGATATGCTATATGTAGGATTTGAATTTTACAATACATTTGAAACCCAACAATTTACAATGGGCGAATAAAATTTTAATGAATGCTTTACACGAATTCGATTACTTTAAATTTATTTCAAGCTGACATATTTATTATATGGTATAGAAGAAAAATCAATTTTCTCTGTACCAGAGCCTCAATCTAAACAGCAAATTTATCACAATAATCGAATCAAACAAAGATGGACTTCTTCCGTTTAAATCTATCAAATATTATATCATAAATTTTCGATTTAAAATATAAGATAAATAATTTAATAAATTGTTGTTGTACTACATGTCAATGAATTTCTTTCTGAATTTGACACACAACAGCATTTCAAATGATATAAAAAATAAAAATAAAAACTTGGGAAAATGAAAATATATTTTTTTTCCTCGTATGACGGTTTAATATCCTGGATAATGCTCGTATTTTATTATAAGTGGTTTAATATTCACACAATGGCACCAGAAGAACACCGCACCGCAGACATTTAATAATTGATTGACATTTTTGAAATTCTATGAAAAAAATGAGAATTGTCTGTAAATATAACAACAGTAAGGCAGGCATATAAGATGATTGATTATTAAACAAATTAATATACGTTTCTGCTCCTATAACGTATACAATTTCGTTAATGCAAGGATTATTTAATTGAGTGACATACGAAACGTAGGATGAAGTAAGGAATTGATTTAAAACTTCAGTTGTTAGTGCTGGTAACTCTAGATCAAGTGCAAAGGTACCCATAACAATAAAAGATTTATTGAGGAATATGATTATCAAAAAAAAAAAAAGAACAAAATCTAAAGTCTAAAGTCTAAAGTCTAAAGTCTAAAGTCTAAAGTCTAAAGTCTAAAGTCTAAAGTCTAAAGTCTAAAGTCTAAAGTCTAAAGTTTAAAGTCTAAAGTCTAAAGTCTAAAGTCTAAAGTCTAAAGTCTAAAGTCTAAAGTCTAAAGTTTAAAGTCTAAAGTCTAAAGTCTAAAGTCTAAAGTCTAAAGTCTAAAGTCTAAAGTCTAAAGTCTAAAGTCTAAAGTCTAAAGTCTAAAGTCTAAAGTCTAAAGTCTAAAGTCTAAAGTCTAAAGTTTAAAGTTTAAAGTCTGAAGTCTAAAGTCTAAAGTCTAAAGTCTAAAGTCTAAAGTCTAAAGTCTAAAGTCTAAAGTCTAAAGTCTAAAGTCTAAAGTCTAAAGTCTAAAGTCTAAAGTCTAAAGTCTAAAGTCTAAAGTCTAAAGTCTAAAGTCTAAAGTCTAAAGTCTAAAGTCTAAAGTCTAAAGTCTAAAGTCTAAAGTCTAAAGTCTAAAGTCTAAAGTCTAAAGTCTAAAGTCTAAAGTCTAAAGTCTAAAGTCTAAAGTCTAAAGTCTAAAGTCTAAAGTCTAAAGTCTAAAGTCTAAAGTCTAAAGTCTAAAGTCTAAAGTCTAAAGTCTAAAGTCTAAAGTCTAAAGTCTAAAGTCTAAAGTCTAAAGTCTAAAGTCTAAAGTCTAAAGTCTAAAGTCTAAAGTCTAAAGTCTAAAGTCTAAAGTCTAAAGTCTAAAGTCTAAAGTCTAAAGTCTAAAGTCTAAAGTCTAAAGTCTAAAGTCTAAAGTCTAAAGTCTAAAGTCTAAAGTCTAAAGTCTAAAGTCTAAAGTCTAAAGTCTAAAGTCTAAAGTCTAAAGTCTAAAGTCTAAAGTCTAAAGTCTAAAGTCTAAAGTCTAAAGTCTAAAGTCTAAAGTCTAAAGTCTAAAGTCTAAAGTCTAAAGTCTAAAGTCTAAAGTCTAAAGTCTAAAGTCTAAAGTCTAAAGTCTAAAGTCTAAAGTCTAAAGTCTAAAGTCTAAAGTCTAAAGTCTAAAGTCTAAAGTCTAAAGTCTAAAGTCTAAAGTCTAAAGTCTAAAGTCTAAAGTCTAAAGTCTAAAGTCTAAAGTCTAAAGTCTAAAGTCTAAAGTCTAAAGTCTAAAGTCTAAAGTCTAAAGTCTAAAGTCTAAAGTCTAAAGTCTAAAGTCTAAAGTCTAAAGTCTAAAGTCTAAAGTCTAAAGTCTAAAGTCTAAAGTCTAAAGTCTAAAGTCTAAAGTCTAAAGTCTAAAGTCTAAAGTCTAAAGTCTAAAGTCTAAAGTCTAAAGTCTAAAGTCTAAAGTCTAAAGTCTAAAGTCTAAAGTCTAAAGTCTAAAGTCTAAAGTCTAAAGTCTAAAGTCTAAAGTCTAAAGTCTAAAGTCTAAAGTCTAAAGTCTAAAGTCTAAAGTCTAAAGTCTAAAGTCTAAAGTCTAAAGTCTAAAGTCTAAAGTCTAAAGTCTAAAGTCTAAAGTCTAAAGTCTAAAGTCTAAAGTCTAAAGTCTAAAGTCTAAAGTCTAAAGTCTAAAGTCTAAAGTCTAAAGTCTAAAGTCTAAAGTCTAAAGTCTAAAGTCTAAAGTCTAAAGTCTAAAGTCTAAAGTCTAAAGTCTAAAGTCTAAAGTCTAAAGTCTAAAGTCTAAAGTCTAAAGTCTAAAGTCTAAAGTCTAAAGTCTAAAGTCTAAAGTCTAAAGTCTAAAGTCTAAAGTCTAAAGTCTAAAGTCTAAAGTCTAAAGTCTAAAGTCTAAAGTCTAAAGTCTAAAGTCTAAAGTCTAAAGTCTAAAGTCTAAAGTCTAAAGTCTAAAGTCTAAAGTCTAAAGTCTAAAGTCTAAAGTCTAAAGTCTAAAGTCTAAAGTCTAAAGTCTAAAGTCTAAAGTCTAAAGTCTAAAGTCTAAAGTCTAAAGTCTAAAGTCTAAAGTCTAAAGTCTAAAGTCTAAAGTCTAAAGTCTAAAGTCTAAAGTCTAAAGTCTAAAGTCTAAAGTCTAAAGTCTAAAGTCTAAAGTCTAAAGTCTAAAGTCTAAAGTCTAAAGTCTAAAGTCTAAAGTCTAAAGTCTAAAGTCTAAAGTCTAAAGTCTAAAGTCTAAAGTCTAAAGTCTAAAGTCTAAAGTCTAAAGTCTAAAGTCTAAAGTCTAAAGTCTAAAGTCTAAAGTCTAAAGTCTAAAGTCTAAAGTCTAAAGTCTAAAGTCTAAAGTCTAAAGTCTAAAGTCTAAAGTCTAAAGTCTAAAGTCTAAAGTCTAAAGTCTAAAGTCTAAAGTCTAAAGTCTAAAGTCTAAAGTCTAAAGTCTAAAGTCTAAAGTCTAAAGTCTAAAGTCTAAAGTCTAAAGTCTAAAGTCTAAAGTCTAAAGTCTAAAGTCTAAAGTCTAAAGTCTAAAGTCTAAAGTCTAAAGTCTAAAGTCTAAAGTCTAAAGTCTAAAGTCTAAAGTCTAAAGTCTAAAGTCTAAAGTCTAAAGTCTAAAGTCTAAAGTCTAAAGTCTAAAGTCTAAAGTCTAAAGTCTAAAGTCTAAAGTCTAAAGTCTAAAGTCTAAAGTCTAAAGTCTAAAGTCTAAAGTCTAAAGTCTAAAGTCTAAAGTCTAAAGTCTAAAGTCTAAAGTCTAAAGTCTAAAGTCTAAAGTCTAAAGTCTAAAGTCTAAAGTCTAAAGTCTAAAGTCTAAAGTCTAAAGTCTAAAGTCTAAAGTCTAAAGTCTAAAGTCTAAAGTCTAAAGTCTAAAGTCTAAAGTCTAAAGTCTAAAGTCTAAAGTCTAAAGTCTAAAGTCTAAAGTCTAAAGTCTAAAGTCTAAAGTCTAAAGTCTAAAGTCTAAAGTCTAAAGTCTAAAGTCTAAAGTCTAAAGTCTAAAGTCTAAAGTCTAAAGTCTAAAGTCTAAAGTCTAAAGTCTAAAGTCTAAAGTCTAAAGTCTAAAGTCTAAAGTCTAAAGTCTAAAGTCTAAAGTCTAAAGTCTAAAGTCTAAAGTCTAAAGTCTAAAGTCTAAAGTCTAAAGTCTAAAGTCTAAAGTCTAAAGTCTAAAGTCTAAAGTCTAAAGTCTAAAGTCTAAAGTCTAAAGTCTAAAGTCTAAAGTCTAAAGTCTAAAGTCTAAAGTCTAAAGTCTAAAGTCTAAAGTCTAAAGTCTAAAGTCTAAAGTCTAAAGTCTAAAGTCTAAAGTCTAAAGTCTAAAGTCTAAAGTCTAAAGTCTAAAGTCTAAAGTCTAAAGTCTAAAGTCTAAAGTCTAAAGTCTAAAGTCTAAAGTCTAAAGTCTAAAGTCTAAAGTCTAAAGTCTAAAGTCGGCTCTGAGGCCTTAGTTTTTAGCTATTAGCTCTTAGTAATTTTGTATTAATGACGATCGGCAGTTTACAATAGTCAATTGCTGTGTAACTATTTGGAATCGTTTGCAAAACATGGACTTTAATCATGTCCAGAAGCATTTCATCCCAAACATTGCCATGCAATCATTGCCTTGCATTGTTTATAATACCATTTGCACTAGTGATTACAACAACTCTTAATTGCCATTCAAATTACGGATACATTACTTTTTTGTTTGAGCATAAGTGGTCGACGATATTTAAAACAGTGATCGATGGCCCACATTGTAGTCTAAGCCCTGACTAAAGTCAAAACAAGAATAATCCAATCTTAGATTTGATATTTTACGAGTATGATGTGGTAGCACATCTGTAGAAAAAAGGTTTATTTTCAATCCCCAATGTGACATTGTTCAATGCAGTAGAGCAACTTACTCGAATTAGTCAATTAACAAAGTATTTCATAAAAAAGGAGTTTTCATTGTCAACAATATACTTTGGTCACAAAAAACCAAAGGGACTACTTTTCAATAAGTTTTTAAATAGAGTGATTTTAAATTTTTCGATTTTTTAACAAGAATTATGTTGTGGTGTTTTTACTCATACATCAATCCCCAGATAAAGAAACATCTTAAATAAGTTTCGTCTGGAGTGTATGAAAATAGTTCCATGTTCTGTCATAAATTATAAACAATATTGAAATTATTAGAATCCACATTGCGATACCTTTCAATAATCATGAGTATCGGTATTAAAAGCATATTTTTGAAGCAGGTGATGAGACGCTACTGTTTTTGACGTATGATCACTTACTTTCACTTGCTTACGATTGAAATTTTGGACGATACATATTATATGAAAATTGGGCCTGTTATATTTAATTAAATCATCTCCATGGCAAAACTCCTTTTTGTTTTTACTTCTTTAAGTGAAAACCAATAAATTTCATTTAATAAATCACACACCATAGCTCTCGTAAAAAAAAAACATTAAAATTAAAAAAAAAAAAATCTTTAAACACAGAAAAACTTTTAAGCTTGTTGTTCTTGTAAAGGAAAAAATTTAATTTCTTCGATGTTCTCCTTTTCAACCACACCCACCCCGTCGTTATTTATGTTGGCAAATTGATTAAATACGATCAAAATTAAAACACCTGAACAAGAAAAAAAGAAAATTCAATGTAATTTTCCAGAAGTACGGAGAAAAAGGCGAAAAAGTATTAAAAAGCTTTTTTCCTTCGATTTATTCCCTAAGTCCCACACCGAGATGCGATTGGTACCCCCGCAAACACAAAAAAAACGTAGAATTTCAAAAACAAAAAAATAAAAAATCACTGACAGATGTTTAGTAAATTAAAATAATTTATTAATTAAAATCTCATTTTTAGAATCTACAACAACAACAACAACGAAACGTGGTGTGTTCGTCTCGTGCTCATTATTCGTTCGATTTCATTACGTACGTTTTCGTTGGTATCGACCATTTAATGTGGTTACTTTTAATTTTGTAACAAATGTTTAATCGCATTTTAATCGCCAAATTTTTGATTTACTACCCCTTTGTCTGGGAAAAATGTTCTAGTTTGGATTAAACGACAGTTGAATGATGAAGGTTGTGATTTGTGAAAGAAATTTAGTTACTCGAAATGAATACCAGTAACTTGAGAAGGACGAAATTCGATCAAATCAACTATGAAGGATAAGAATCAATGTAATTATAGGGTCAAGTTTAGAAATCCGGTTGAAAATATTGATGCAGTGGTTGGGTCTGAAAACGGAAAATAAGCGCGGATATAGTAAACAAAACCGTTACATAATTCGTTACTGGTATTGGTATGATTAATATCAGCAATTCTCCTAAAATTAAATCGTTTTGAAGTACTATTCGTATTGAAACCTCAAAACATATTCCCTGCAATGAAATAAATCGTGCTTTATCCCCGTGCCCACAAATGTAAATTAATAACTAATTTTCTTATAAATTTTAATCCTAACAACAACTTGTAATTGTGCTATGCAACAAAATCATTCAATCTTATTGACTGTCACCTATATTCAAATTATTTATATTTTGTGACTCCACTCCTAATACAACAACAAAACATAATATCATATTTTGTACAGCGGACAAATGAAAGTCAAACTGGGTGACACTTCATTTTTAGTTCATATTCATATTTCTCTGCGTTTGGGCAATATTCAAATCGGAATAAATCGCATCATCCGTTTTTTTTATATGGCGCTCATTAGCTATGACAATAAAACCGTGACAGTCAAAAATACATATTTGTCTTGTGGGTTAAAAGTGATTAAAAATAAATCAAAAATAATCGAGATGTTCCGTTGCCAATAACATTATTTCAAATACGTTCACCGAACGACCTTATAACGATTTATATATATATATATATATATATATATATATATATATATATATATATATATATATATATATATATATATATATATGCACATGTATATAGCATGAATGAACCATCACAGATGGAAACAATGAACATTTAAGTATCTATAATATCACTCAAAAAAGTTTAAAAATTACACACCCGAAATAGTCAAATAAATTTGGAACCTTAGTAAATCGACAAAAAAACGACCGATCTCTGTATCGATCGACTCACCCCCTAAATATCGCAAACAAATGGATAAAAAATTAAATATGGAGTTCATGAATGTTGTAAGCGTACAACAAGTTAGAAAAATTTGCAGTTTACAATCGATTACTTCGATATTAAACTGTTTGTTTAACTTGAAATTGACGCAAACGAGACCGAAACCCAAACACCACAGGTTATTGAGAAAATAACAACACCAACGATTCATATTCTTTAACAACCGGGACTTTAAATAATTCCACTGCAGACATCTACTGTGAGAGCGTGACCAAAAGCTTAAAAACGCATTTAACCAAGGGCAAATCCTGAAGACAAAAGCTTGAAGTGTCGAAAGCTTTAGATATATCTAAGAATAGGGCTGATGGTTTTTGGAAATTATTTGTAGTTGTATATATCTGACTCAGAAAGTGCAATAGAGCTTCTTCAGTAGATTTACCAGCAGTGAAAACATATTGATGAACATGCAAAAAATTAATTTTTTCGAGAAAACTCAATAATCTACGTTTTACTAGTTTCTCGAAAACTTTGGATATGGTGCTCAAGAGAGAAATTGGTCTATAGTTGTTTAAATGCAATTCATCTCCCTTTCTGAAAATCGGAATCACAACTGCAATTTTCAAAATATTTGGAAATACACCACTGTCTAAGCTCAGATTGTATAGAAATTTCAAAATATCTACCAAGAACCAAGCGCAGTTTTTAACCATTAGATTATCAATCCCATCTAATCCTGCAGATCTCTTGTTTTTTAAATGTTTGCATGATGAATCATAATTCCTCTGAGCACCAAGAACAAATTTATTATACTCAGTAATATCGGTAGTTATGTTACGGAAGTTGGAAGTTAGAGTTTCAGATACATGTATAAAAAAATTGCTAAATTCATCGGAAATCGATTGGGAAGACGTAAGGATATGCCCAGTCTGAAACTTATAAATTTGATTTACGGATTTATTATTTGAGTTTCGCCTTCGTCGTCGATTAATTTCCATGTAGCTTTAGTATTTTTCTTTACAGAATCAAATTTACTTCTATAGAATAGGGTTTTGGTAGAATTGACATCCGATTTTACCTGCTTGAAAAGGCGATTACCATATTTTTCTAATTTAATATTGTTAGGATAACGTCTTAATTTTTTGTAATACTTTTTTAATTTGTTCATTTTTCGTAGGACTTTGAAGTTCATCCATGGTTTCAATTTATTCAACTTTGTACTTTTAGATTTAGATCTTGATAACTCAATGTAATTCATGAGTATATCTATAAAATGGTCGAAAGCAATATTACAATTAGTTTGATTGTAGACAGATTCCCAATTCTCAAGTTTCAGAAAATTACTTAGCTTGTCATTATTTATATGCGATAAAGTTGGCCTGTTATACATAACTGCCAATCTAATCGAAGATGTAGTAATATTGATTTCAATTAAATTGTGATCGGAAAAGTGAATGGGGAGATTGCTGACAGTGATATCTTTGATGCGATCGACCGGTAAGTTAAACTCCGCACATTCATATGAGTAAATCCAAATTTCTGATACAAAAATTAGGTCAGGAATAATTTCGAGACTCGCTACAAATAGGCTAAGCATATCAAAATTTGCTCTTAAACTTCGAATGTTTTGATGCAATATACTGAAATTACTGTTCATTCTATCACTCATAAAGAATATTGGTTAAACATTTTAAAATGAACAAACACTAACAATCGGGAAGTGAACAAAAAGTGATACTACTATAAAAACAAAAACAACTTAAGAAGTGAGTTAAACCGATAAACTTGATTATAAAAGCGTAATCGATTAAACAAAAACTAAAAAACAAGCATAGTCCTAAAACACAACACATACGGTGTTTCATATTCAACGCAAAATAATTCATTACTACCGGTTTATGAGTGAAATAAAAAACGAAAATTGAAAATGTCAAATCTATGTAAAAAACGCGACATGCATTGAAAAAGTCAACACAGTGCAAAATAAATTTAAAATTGTAAGTAAATATTGAGCTTGAGAAGGTAAAAAAATGTTTATACTTAGTAAATTATATTGTTTTAGAATCCTATTTGCATTGACCGCTACTGGAGTTGCTTCCAATTGGCTGATGAAGACGTTTCAGACGAAAAATATCATTAAATGAATGTATGCGATGAGCATCCAAATCTGCCGATTTTCTTAAGTAGATTTGGCCATTTTTACACCACAAATATTTGAAGTAATATGTTGTTTTTATTTTTTTAGCCTCACGATATAATTGTGACTGAAATGCTGTTAATCGGTGCATGATAAAAATACGCTGCTTATGATGATGTTGCGGCAGAAACACATCCAAATCCTTAGTGCTAAGTGACTTCTTTTTTCTCATGTGAAATAATATGTTATTTTTGATATCAGTGGTAATAAACTTAACAATTAATAAATCTTGCATAACTGATTTCGATTTCGATTTGTTATCACTTGAAGATGTTCCGCTCGAATTTTTTAGAATCTCATTAATGGACACTATGTCATCATAAGCAATTTCCACACCTACTTTTTTTATTGCGTTGATAACTACATCTCGGGTATCGTCTTGTTTACGGGGTAGACCGATAGTAGTTATGCTGCTAGAATTTAAGTGCTGGTTAGGTTGATCATTCACAGCTCCCAATAAACTAAATTTTGATGAGAGTTTAGGAGCATGTTAACCCTAATGGACAAGGTTAAAACTCTAATGGAAAATTAAATAACTTAAATTTTCCAGAAGATTTTGAAAATGGTGAGAGATTCAATTGTTTTTAACCTTTTCAAATATATATTGTTGGCTATTATTTTACAGCAATGTGATCTAATATAATTATATTTCTATATATACATATATATATTTATATATATATATATATATATATATATATATATATATATATATATATATATATATATGTATATATATATATATATATATATATATATATATATATATATATATATATATATATATATATATATATATATATGTATATATATATATATATATATATATATGTATATATATATATATATATATATATATATATATGTATATATATATATATATATATATATATATATATATATATATATATATATATATATATATATATATATATATATATATATATGTATATATATATGTATATATATGTATATATATATATATATATATATATATATATATATATATATATATATATATATATTTATATATATATATATATATATATATATATATATATATATATATATATATATATTTATATAATTTTATACTCGTATAATATAATATATCAAATCATTGGATAATTACGTTTAATGCACACTAATCGACTAAACATAATTCAATTCACCCTCTACAGAGTTTGTAAAGGTGTGTTGGTGTAGTTGTATCCTAAATACTCCTAATCAATAGAAAAAGCATAAATCATTGTTTGGGCCAAAAAGGTATAAAATAACATATACTTGGATTATAGCCAATAAAATCGAAAATTGATTACATCTCCATAAATCTAACCACCTCTTATATATATAAATATAAAAATTTATATATATATATATATATATATATATATATATATATATATATATATATATATATATATATATATTTAAATGCCTATTTACGTTGGTTTATCCTGTGCTCGATACCTCTATATGAATTGGCAAATTTTGTGTGTTAATTAAAATGATCAACAAAAAAAATGTTAAAGAGGCGAGAAAAGTTTTTTTATATTACGATAATTAAGGTTCTACGTGCGTCCAACTTAATTCAATTAACCAAAATAAAATAAAAATCACATCCGTTCGAAATATTGAACATAAGAGTTTTCCGATTCTATTTTGTGACATAGAAAAGTTTAATTTGTTGCCTAATCACAGTTTTTGTATGGTGAACATGTTTTTGTTTTAGGGTCGCTTGGGGTTGGCCTTTAACAATTTTCATTCAGTTTTCTCTTTTGGCAAAAATAGAATTTTTTCGCGCTCTTAAAAAATAAATGTCAAAAATCACCGGCTATTAACGCTTGCTTCAATAATTACTTGTTTCAGCTTCTGACGTATTTCTTTCTTTTTAAATTTTCTTTAAACTTTTTCAAGTCTTCGGGCAACAAACAATAGCACTTTAAAAGTTTCCTGAACCAACATTTATCTTTACTCGATCAAATTCAAGCAATGATACAAGGTTATATATATATATATATATATATATATATATATATATATATATATATATATATATATATATATTTATATATATATATATATATATATATATATATATATATATATATATATATATATATATATATATATATATACATATATATATATATATATATATATATATATATATATATATATACCACAGATTAGAAGGTGCTAAGATCTTGGAGAAGCATTGTGTAGCAGAAGCTCAGAAACTTGCCTAAGCATGGGTCAACATATTTAATAACAATGGCTTCCAATAGGCTTAGTAAACTTCATATGTTTTTTAATAGAAAATAGGGTCGATCAGATTCATATTCAATTCATATGCAATTCATATTCAATTCATATTCAATTCATATTTAATTCATATTCAATTCATATTCAATTCATATTCAATTCATATTCAATTCATATTCAATTCATATTCAATTCATATTCAATTCATATTCAATTCATATTCAATTCATATTCAATTTATATTCAATTCATATTCAATTCATATTCAATTCATATTCAATTCATATTCAATTCATATTCAATTCATATTCAATTCATATTCAATTCATATTCAATTCATATTCAATTCATATTCAATTCATATTCAATTCATATTCAATTCATATTCAATTCATATTCAATTCATATTCAATTCATATTCAATTCATATTCAATTCATATTCAATTCATATTCAATTCATATTCAATTCATATTCAATTCATATTCAATTCATATTCAATTCATATTCAATTCATATTCAATTCATAATCAATTTATATTCAATTCATATTCAATTCATATTCAATTCATATTCAATTCATATTCAATTCATATTCAATTCATATTCAATTTATATTCAATTCATATTCAATTCATATTCAATTCATATTCAATTCATATTCAATTCATATTCAATTCATATTCAATTCATATTCAATTCATATTCAATTCATATTCAATTCATATTCAATTCATATTCAATTCATATTCAATTCATATTCAATTCATATTCATTTCATATTCAATTCATATTCAATTCATATTCAATTCATATTCAATTCATATTCAATTCATATTCAATTCATATTCAATTCATATTCAATTCATATTCAATTCATATTCAATTCATATTCAATTCATATTCAATTCATATTCAATTCATATTCAATTCATATTCAATTCATATTCAATTCATATTCAATTCATATTCAATTCATATTCAATTCATATTCAATTCATATTCAATTCATATTCAATTCATATTCAATTCATATTCAATTCATATTCAATTCATATTCAATTCATATTCAATTCATATTCAATTCATATTCAATTCATATTCAATTCATATTCAATTCATATTCAATTCATATTCAATTCATATTCAATTCATATTCAATTCATATTCAATTCATATTCAATTCATATTCAATTCATATTCAATTCATATTCAATTCATATTCAATTCATATTCAATTCATATTCAATTCATATTCAATTCATATTCAATTCATATTCAATTCATATTCAATTCATATTCAATTCATATTCAATTCATATTCAATTCATATTCAATTCATATTCAATTCATATTCAATTCATATTCAATTCATATTCAATTCATATTCAATTCATATTCAATTCATATTCAATTCATATTCAATTCATATTCAATTCATATTCAATTCATATTCAATTCATATTCAATTCATATTCAATTCATATTCAATTCATATTCAATTCATATTCAATTCATATTCAATTCATATTCAATTCATATTCAATTCATATTCAATGAATTTCACTGGATATTTCAAATGGATTGGTCAACTGGATATTATATAGATGGTCGATTTTACTGATCATTGGCAATTATATTAATGTGGCATACTGTAAAAAAAGAAGTTAGCACTAAATAGAAGTATCCTGTTGCTGAGGTGAACCATTTGGGTTTGCTCAACGTAAAGCATAATATTTAATTTTAGATTTCGTTGATTATCATATGAAATAGAATGTAATGTTGAACATTTTTTATGATACCAAAATAATGTAAAAGTATATGTTGTACATAAAACAGGCAACAAAAAGTTTCTTTTTTTTATGTACGTAATAAAATTTCAGGGATTTGGATTTAGTTTCGCTCAGTGACAACAAAACATGGTCATAAAAATGTATCTGATTATAGCACATGTTTTGTGTGTGTTGAATGTAATTTGGGTATATATATTGACACATGAAAATTGAATGATCATAATAAACGAGGTAAGTCATATTAAATTTTTAATTCATTTTTTTTTTTCAAAAGCTTTATAACCACAAAAATAATTTCATGAGCTTTTTTTGTACAAGAGGCTGTTATTTTGATTTTGTAATGTTGATTAGGTAAAACATGGTAAAAATGTAGCACGTGTCGACGAACTTGTATCGTAGAAACGGCGATAACTTTTTCGCGTTTTGTGCTGTTCCGGGGGTAAAGTTAAAATGTATACAATTTAATAGAATGAAAATACATAATAAAAATGATTTTCAGTTAATTTCGAATTATTTTTCACCAACATCTGTTTCGTAACTTGTTTAAAATATTTACAAAAAAAAAAAAAGTTTCAAAAATTGAAAAAAAAAAAAAAATTCGTTATTATTTGTTGAATAAAAATTAAACAAAATTTAATTCATTATGTTGTGCATGATAAAATATTGAAACTGAAATGATTTGAGGCGGAGATATTTTGTAATAAAATGGATGCCCTGACAGATGTGTCAATTTTAAATGTTAGTGATGTAAAAATCTAAATAAACAAAGTTAAATTAACATATCATGCTTTCCATTTACTGTGTTTAAATCATGGGCCAGAATCAAACCCTTGAATAACGTATTATCTTGAATAACGTATAGACACGAGTGCATCAACCTGCCGTACATGTGCTTATAATATAAAATAAAAACATGAAAATATGATACAAAATTAGATTTAAAATCCATAGAAATTGAAGGAAACTCGATCCATTGTGTTTACGGCGAATCCTGAAAAAGACGAAATTTACTTACCTACATTAATTTACTAAATAATCGTATTGAACACAGCTTTAAGTTTGGCAGATAACAACTTGTTGTGTATTTAATTTGACAAGTCTACACAATAATAATTAGTACTAATAATCCAGGGCTATGCCCATTCAAATTCTATGTAATGTTTATAGCAAATAATTATTTCTAAATGTTTTGTTTAGATGTCACGATATTATTAATAGTAAAAGGTTTTTTTGTTGTAATTGAAATTGTTAATAATAAAATCAATCTAGAAAAAGCAGTCAAGGTGATTAATTGCAAGCATTATAATACATCCGCGATATCACTACGAAAACAATTCGACCCGCATTTTTTTTTTGGAAACAGATAACTCGCATAACCACATTTTTTGACATTGGCTTTTTCTTTTTGATTCGGACATACAGCTGTGATTTGAACGACCTTAGCACATTGATTAATTGGACACGGTGATCAACAAAAACGGAGATAAAAAAATTACAGCTTGTATGCTGATAACGATAAAGGACCTGTGGTACCAAATCTCGGTTGAAATATCAATATATTATACGAGATTTTGACCGGGTCCTTGGGTGTATGCAAGTACACATTGTTTGTTAACCGACTAGAAGTAATTTAAAATTCATGGCCATCGCAGCCTCCCAGTTTTTCTTAAATCTTTATCGCTGCTAAAATTGAAAAAAAAAACGGTCCTCTTAACTAAGGTATTCAAACTTATTGTCAATGAAACTATAACACGCATTCAGAGAAAGGTTATCTCAAAAATACTTACCGAGCTCTAGAAACGCGTTAAACTACGCAACCGTATATATGTCGACTCTATAAGAAATACTCATAAAATCACCGGAAATTCCCCGAAAATTTTTAACAGAATACAAAAGTTTCAATAAAAAATAAATGTTAACAAAATTCACATACAACCAGATTCTCTAAAAGCATCCTGTTTTGAACAGTTAGTCAATAAATGTGCCAACAATTTTCTTAATTCTTCTCCTCATAATCCATCCATAATTGTCAACATTTAAAAATGTCAATATTATAAAAAGACTTTGGTCTGGCGTTACGGCTTAATCCTTAAATTTATTTCTTAGTCCTTAAAAATAGAGATTGTTCGTGTCGCTAGCATTACGAGCAGAGGACAAAATTACAACAATTTGTGGGAGATTTATAAGTTTACTTCAACAAATTCCAACTGTAACCAATCCACGACTACGGGAATTAATAAAAAGATGTATGATGCACAGACTTTGTGGTTCCAACAATCCCAATGATCCATGCATGAATGATTCAGAGAATATTCTAAAAAATGTCCTTTTGTAACGATATATTTACACACGTTGATTAATACCCCATTTACCGTCATTGTGCTGGACAGGAAGTTATGGTGAAACGTGGTTCCATGGATAACCAACGTGTCAAGTCTTACATTTCATATCTAGGCTTGTAGTACAATGAGCATATTAATGTGGAAGTTATTTTTCGTTCGTTAAGTTTCCAAACCAACAGACTGTAATCTTTGAGTAAAGTTACACAGACGAGACACTTTTGGCAGCACAAACTGGTCGTACAAAACTTGAAGCTTAGTTCGATATAAACAAAAATAATAAAGAGATGCGCGACAATTTCTGTTCCCAAAAGTTCCTCTTTATTATATTTACGCTCGTGGTACGTGTAAAAAGTGACAGTAAGGATGTATTCATGACACACTTATCGTTTATATTTAAGAATTGTGTTACTACATGTGTATGGCACTACAAACTTCCAGTCGATTCAAACAGTGGACGGCATCGTATGTGATACATCCAATGCAACGGCATTAGTATGCGGAATAATTGGGATGTTTGCATACATATAATCTTTTTGTCAGGCCGCTAAAATTATCTAAAACTATCGAAAGACCATATCGTTAATTGAATACTGACTTTTTTACAAAACGATATTGAAAACGAAGCAAAGAAAAATGTCCTTCATAATATAAACGCAATTCTGAGGCAACACGGCGTAACTATGTATAGGATTTGCCTGTACATACAGGGAATGCATAGCGGAAGCACATAAAGGAATGGATGGACATTGATGTAATTCTGGTTTAAAAAATAGCTTTCATTATTTGATACAATCAAATTTTAATTCATTCGAGGTCAGGGCCAAGTTACATTGCCATTTGCAACAATCGATATCACTGCAACTCTGCTAAAGGTAGGTTACATGGCGCATAGTGAATTTTAACTTCCAATGCCTTTAGCTTCCATTGCCTTTATTTGAGATATAATAACTTTGTAAGAGGTGATTTTAGATAAACGCTTTCAGTTGTACCCAAGGGAACATGCACGGATATCATGGAACGCTGCATAAAAAAGAGCCAACATTGGAGATATTTTACGCAACTAGGAATTTATGAAGATAATATTATTCGGATTTCGAAACAAATGGAAGCAAATCAAGATAATGGCGATTTTATAAAAACAATTTTTGGTAACTTTTGGCAAAAGAAAGTTTATCGAAACAAGTTATTGCCACCTCAACTAATTTCCAGATGCTCGAAATGAATAAAAAAATGTGTAGTGCCGAATCTGTTGGAAGAATTTCTAAGTGACCGAATATCTTCCAGGAATCTATATATCCTCTAAAAACTCTGGCATTGTCACTAGATCAAAATGTCATCAAAGAAATGGAATCTTCTACAAATAAAATTACTTCTGGCGGTATTATTCATTTACTAGGCAGAACTGAGAATTTTTGTTTGATCAAATAAGGGCTCTTGTTATGACAGTTGATCAGCCCTATAGTGATCAAAGACCATTAGAGAAATATGCTAGAGTTATCTGAATTCATTAACCTCATAAACTATCATCATAGATGTCTCCAGCTATAAGCCGATAAGCCTTCATCCAATTCTAGAAAAAATCCACAACATAAAAAAATAGTCAGGCGTGCTTCAATTGCCGTTGCTTTAAAACAACAAAACATTTTATATACTCCTCGTTTTCTCTCCCTCTCTCACACACACTGTTAATCTTTATTCAATATTGCACCTGGTGTAATTTAAAAGCTTATTTATAATTTTTGATACCATAGTTGATAAACTAATAAAATTTATTTATGGCATTTCTAAATAAATAAAAAAAAATTAATTTGAGGTTAATACGTACGTAAAATGTTCAGAATATTTTCGAAAGCACGTAAATTTGAAAGCATACTTAATTTAATGTAATATGGGTTCGAAATAATAATATATTAATTAGGATCATAAATATTATTAACGAGAGTATTTTGTTTTTAATTTTTATTATTACCTGGATGAATTTGGTTTCCAGTGATGAGTTCAGCAAAACAATTGTTAGTGTGGGATGAGATCGTTTTTTTAAGGAAATTATACTGGTTTTTAGGAAGTTAGCGTAAAAAAGATTTTTTATTGAACTGATGTTTAAAAGGGCATAGTTCATATTGAAATAATTAAAAGGCGTTGATTGAACGTTTCACAAACTTTTTTTTATGCAATCTAAAGGAGAAGAATTTTATTTTTTATGAGAACGAAACAAACTGTACAACTACGACGTTTACAAAAACCTCAGTCCCACAACCATCCCTTTCTCTGGACGTTTAGCCTAAATGTGAGTAAAAGATAGCGTAGAGTAATGCGGCTGTTGCGCCATGTGCTGATGCAAAGGCCAAAAGCTTAAAATTTATGATGCGCTTTTAATTTTGGACTTGGAAACGATGCAATTATAAATTTAACCCTCGCATTTTGGTTGGACACGGTATATCTTTCACAACATTTTCGATTTGGTAAATAGCGCTACGACATTTTGACTTCTGCTTTAATTTGGCATCAATTAGTTTTAGAATCAATTAATATTGAACTATTGGCGTTCATAACCAGGCACGAGTACTCCTAATTACAAAACAGGCCAGATTATTTTGATATTGTTTGGAGATTAAGCTTTAAAGCCAAGCAATTAATCGGAAGCAAACGAAAAAGTGAGGTTCATTTATTTCGGGTTAGCATTCCTGAATTCAGTGGAAAATATTCAGAGTTAGTATAATATCTCAAGATATTGAGAGTGCATAAGCTTAAAACGCACAACCAAGTTCTAGTTCGATCAAAAGATACACGGTTTCAAAGAATCCTATGGAAAAGCGAAGTATTAAATGAGATTATACGTTACAAGCTGAATGCAGTTGCATTTTTAGCATTCAGAAGCTTGCATCAGATAGAAAACAAGAATACTCGAACATAGCCCTATATATTCTCAACGGTTCTCAGTGGATGATTTTATCTCAGGAGCAGAACACGTTGAAGAAGTCTAAAGTCTAAAAATAAACATAAGCAAACTGTTACTATCTGGAGATTTTCGACTGTAAAAGTAGAAGTCTAATGTATTGAAAACTCGGGACAAATTTCGGTGCTTTCAAGCTCTCTCTAGAGATAGCTTGTTTTTTCAAGCTATCTCTAGAGAGAACCCCAGTATCAACAAAGCAATAAATCATCTCAGAATATTCAAAGGTTTTTGATCCACTTGTATGGTTTTCTCCTTCCTATAGTTAATAAAACTAGGCTGGGATGATGAATACCGAATCATATCTCAAGCTATATCTTTACGAAGATTTGGAGCGAACTAAAAGTGTTGGAAAATATTAAAATAATTCGTTACATTTCCACGACAAGATGAAGTTGAGTTACAAAAGATTTCGGATACCAGTGATAAAGCATACAATGCAGTAATATATTGAAGAGCGGATAATGCGACTGGAGTAGTTATAATATGAATTTAATGGTATCCAAAGCCAAGGTAGTTCAATTAAGCAAATGTCACTTCCTATGTGCGATCCTATAAAGCCATCCTATGATAGATGAATGACGTTTGCGACAAATTGCACTTCAGAGATTTTAAATCATTTACCCCAAAAATATTGGAATCATGTGCGATCTGAACATAACCTAGCCAACAACGCATCTAGAGGTATTCTTCCTTCAAAATTAGTGATTTTGGAGGAAACCATTGCGAGCTTAGTGAAACTCATGAATATTACAACTGCTAATTATAAGGAGGCCCTAGATAAATTTCATAAACGATATGATCGTAAAATGCAATATTCGTAAAATGCATGATGCATGCGTTAAAGTTGTAAAGAGGCTTAAAGTATGGATATTGCAGCCTAAAATTGTAAATTGAAACCAGGAGCGAATGGGCAAGTTGTATCATTAAAATCCAAATATCCAACGACCACAACGACAGCAATATCTAAATGCCAATTATACTAAGTCGCACGCCACAGATTGTACGAATGTCCTCAATTCAAAAAAATGTCAACAATTGAATAAATTCTTGGTTATCCAAGGACATGGTGAATACAAATATCTCGAATGGCGAGAAGATATTTCATACTGATGTAAACGCGTACATTGTACGGCACATTGCAACAATCAACCCAATATCATCAATATCACACTGAACAAATTTAAACATCTAAAATTAGCGGATTTTGTTTGCTTCTCAATTTAAACGCCATGATGGATATCTAAAATTACGCCCGACTGAAAATTTACTGTACGGTTACTATTTAAGATCCAACCCGGCAGTCATCATCAACCCAATTTATCATCAAATTTTATTGCGACTATTGATTCTTCAATCAGCAAAGTTTATAATTCGTTAACAATAGCTAACTCTACAGCATAAGTAATAACAACCACACAATAATTTCGAATAATGAATCTGAAAAGCTGCTGCTGTTTAGTCGTTTTTGGGAGATTGAAGGTGTCCTTAAGTGTACAATCCAGTCGAAGATGAATATGAAGCCAGAAGCCCAATAGATGCATGTCTCTTTAAAATAAAATCCAGCGGACATAGCTTTAAATTTGTAGCTCAAAATGTGTAATAAATATATCTGAAAACCTTCCACACTATAGTAAAATCATCCACGTAAAATACTATCAATTATTCGTCTTTATCCAAAATTTAGCGAATTTAAAGTTATGTGGGATTTTTGTTTAAAAAATTCGACAACCTACAGTCCACGAGATAATGCAAGCTGAAACTATTGGAATTAAATAGGCACGGTGAGAATTATTTTCATCTCAAATCATCATCTCAAACTATATTCAGTGCATCGTAAAGAATAGCGATGTTAATAGAGGAGGCATGATCCTATCACTACAATCGTTTCTTGATGACCAAGGAACTCTCTGCGTTGGACGGCGAATCAAAAATTATTCGTGTTAATTTGATACAAAGCGCTCTGTAATATTTTCAACGTCGGTTAAGCTGTCTCCCAAATTAATACAAAAACCAAACAAATAAGTCAACAGGATCTCAACATACAAGGATGTTACGTAGTGTTCTACTCGAGCATCAAATTTTAACTTCGTTCGCAAAAAGGAGGAACCTAAACAAAAATTAAACTAGGACAAAGAATCAAAAATACGTAACTAATACACTTATACTTATCTGACTTATGCTGTGTGCCTTAATCGACTTTTCAAACTAAACTTTTCAATTTGTTCAAGCTTCCGCTATTGTCTCATAGATGGTAGCCGAAAAATTTCTGAAGTAACTTTTCGGTGAATTTTCAAAAAAAATATAAAA
This sequence comes from Tipula confusa, assembly GCA_963556175.1. Lineage (NCBI taxonomy): Eukaryota > Metazoa > Arthropoda > Insecta > Diptera > Tipulidae > Tipula > Tipula confusa. Next base: position 71,536,829 of record OY744477.1, read on the forward strand.
TAACTATAATAATTTTTGGTTTATGCTGTGTACCTTAATCGACTAAACTAACTTAACTAAATTATAACGAGCTAGTACATACTATATCAAGATAGATGGGACTACTAGAAAAGTCACTTACTGTACCTCAACTTTAAATTAAACTAAACCAAAAAGTATTCATACTTTTTGTGAAAAGTCCCCAAAAATTTACCTCGAAATGTACTTTCAGCTACCACCTATGAGCCAATAGCGAAAGCTTGAACAATTTGAAAAGTCGATTATGGTAATTAAGTTTTAATCTTTAAATCAAAGTATTTTAAATCAATCTTCTGAGGAGCCCCATATATCACCGAGAGATTACCTCGCTTAAAAGTGACTATATTCACTGGCAATTATAGCAAATTTCAAAGCTTTAAGGATTTGTTCACCGCAGCTGTAAGCAACAGAAATATCTAGCAAATGCCGGAAAATGTCAATATCTTAGAGGCTGCCTCAACGGAGAGCCCGCTGAACTCATAAAACATATTCAAATACAGAAGCAAATTATCACACCGTCTGGTCTAAAATTTGCCAAAGAAGAAAGTAGCGGTAAGCTATATCATTTTTCGACATTCCAGCTATAAAAGAAAAATCTGCGAAAAACTACGCAACTTACATAATTTAGCTGATCAAGTTTTAAGAGGTCTTAAAGCATTAGGACCCCAAGCGGAATCTAGAGATGCCTGGCTGTTGCACATATTATAGATGAAAACGGATATTGATACAGAACAAACATGGGCTCTCACTACATCATCTAAGGGTTTTCCATTAGTGGATGTATTATAGAAACCCGGTGTTAGAACAACTAGAAAGTACAAAATATAAAGGTTGATTTACATATGCGACGTGTGGCGAGTGACGGGTGCTAGTAGCCAGAGAGATGGTTTAATTGTATCTTTCTCGTCACGGTTACACTCAACAGTCAACACATACAAATAATTTTTGATCGTTTTGCCACGTCATGTTTATTTGTTTTTTTTTTTTTTTTTTTTTTAATAAAACGGACTACTCGATAATAAATAACAAAATTTATTTAATTAGTATGCGTGGCTAAACCCGTCACATAAGTAAATTGTTGTCTAGTAAGCGTCACTTTTATTATTACCCGTCACAAGCCACACGTCGCATATGTAAATCAAGCTTAATACAATAAAGTCTTCAGTTACTAGATCACATAGCATAGTGCCCCTATACGATAAATATAGTAACCAAAAAGAGTGTGCATTAAGCAATCAACCTCATAAATTATTCGAGTGTGACAAATTCCGACGACTATAGATTCAATTGAGAAACGTATTGAAGTACGCAAACACAAATGTGCTTCAATTGTTTATCCACATCACACCAAGTTAGAAAATGCACATCGCAAAGATCACGTGCAAAATGTGGGCGCAGACATCACACTATGCTACATGATGGTGTCATAGAAGCCCTGCCAATTCAGCCATCAAATTTACCAAAATAATACAACTTATAGCAAAAGCAATCTTGAAAAATAAGGTGCCATATGAAGTTTAGCAAGTGCAGGATATGCAATATTGCCTACCGTTGTAGTGCATATCTACGAAGATTACGGGAACCTACCTGAATGCAATGTTTTATTGGTTTCTGAGTTTCAGATCTCATTTGCCACTGAAGGCTGCATAAAGAAGTTAAAATTGCCAAGACGTAATTCTAATATCATTATTGGTGGCATTGCAACTTCCAATACAGATTGGATTTATCATTCAACTTCCATTTAAAGCTGGTATATCGAACTTAAAGGAGATACTTACAGGGCGGCCAAATTTAGGTAATTGACCATGGAGCGTAAAGTGGCAACCGATCATCATTTTGGAAAAATGTATCGAGACTTTTTAGAGAAATATTAAACATTAGGCCATATGGTCAAATTAACACCCAAGGATCTAGAAAAACAAATGAGTGAGACAACAAAGTTAAGAATTGTTTTCGACGGATCATGTCGATCCTCTAATGGAATTTCACTTAACGATAAGATACTGATTGGCCCTATACCATCCAACCAACATTATGGACTGTATTGCTAAGATTTAGAAGATTCCCTATCTTTCTCTGTGCTGACATCAAAAAGATGTTCAGACAGATTTTGATAGCAACTCATCAAACAAAATATCAGCGGATACTATGAAGAACGTCTTAAGATAACCCGATCGATCAGTTTGAACTTAAAATCGTAACATACAGTACTGCATCAGCATCCTTTTTAGCTACGTGAATATTATTACAAGTCGCAAATGACAATAAAATTAAGTATCCTAAAGTAGCTAAAATAATCAAAGAGAATTTTTACGTTGATGATCTTCTAACTGGAGCCACAGATGAAGCTAAGGAAGAGCGCTTGAAAGCCGATTTAATTACAATATTTCAAAGGGATGGCTCAATATTACTATGTCAACTGTTTTCACTAAAAAAGCAATAATTTCAATTATATCAAGAATCTTTGATCCTTTTGACTGGCTGTCGTCCAGTATTTATGGTTAGACAATATAGCTTAGGACGAAGAAATGTCAGACAAATTAATTCAACGATGGAGAGACATTCAAGCAAAACTCCAAACCATTAAAGAAATTCAAATACCAAGATGTATCATACCAAACTTAAGTCTCATCGAATTGCATGGTTTCAGTGATGCAAGTAAAGCGGCATATACTACTTGTGTTTATCTTCGTGTAATTTGCGACAGCAAAATTTCAAACAACTTAGTAATTAGCAAGAGTGCGAGGTTGCTCCAATTCAGTCGACGAGTCTTTCTCGGCTTGAGCTTTGCGGACCCCATTTATTGGCCAAAGGTTACATTGTTGTATTCATCAGCCACTGTATGGTCCTCCACATTGAGTTAGCCGGATAGATTTACGTTATGAAGAGGAGTACCTATTGAAATATTATCCGACAACTGATCTAATTTTCGCGGAGCCACTTATGTTGTGTCTTATGTTTACAGGTTATTACATTCCGATGCGCATCAGAAAGAAGTCATTAAATACACATCAGATATTGAAATAAAGTGGTCGTTCATTCCATCATTATCACCCAATTTTGGAGAAATTTAGAAGCAAGCAGTCCGGTTCATTAAAACACCTTATAAGAGTTCTTGAACAAACACATTTGACTTATGAAGAGATAATGACCCTATACCAGTATAGATCTTCTTGTGCTTACACATTTTTTGACTATGGGATCAGCATCCTTGGTGCCGAATACAGATCATACGAACACGTGATATTGAAACAACTTACACGATAGCCACTTGTGCAACAGCTGATACAATCATATTGGAACCGATATTGTAGAGAGTACCTTCATACATTACAGCAGAGAACACATCTTCAAGTCCACGGTATTGTAATAGTAAAGGATGATTTCCTAGTTGTTGGTCTTTAGCCATAGAAGTTTACTCCGGAATTTTTGGGGTAATAAAATTCAAAGGATTCTATTATCAAAATCTCCAGTCATATCTTGTATACCTTACGCCTTATTCTCAGAGCTTAGCAAGCTATTAAACTAATCCAATGACTGGAGATTATATTAGTGGAATCAAGTTGATTTGACTCATTACAGTAGCAGTGCTATTTTGGTTTATTGATACCATGAGAATATGAGAAACTTAAAAGTTTCAACAAAAAATCTCTACCACTGTCCTAGAAAAAACTTGTAAAGTGTTCTACAGATCATACTGTAAATATATATCATTTTGCTTTATCTTTTGCTTACATATTGGCTCATCAATATCAATTATAAGCATGTGTACGATATATATATATATATATATATATATATATATATATATATATATATATATATATATATATATAAATCTAATTAATACGTCACAGTTAAATGGAAATTCGAAAAATACATTAATTTTCCGAGGAATCCAATAACAATCCGGTAAAATAGTTAATTGAATTTTACTAGACCAAACCATAATGCTGATAACTAAGTAAAAACGTAAATCCCAAAGCACACATGATCTAACATATGATTATATTGCTCATAAATGTGTGAAAAGGATACTTAAAATAAAATAATAGCCTAATACATTTTATTTGAAATTTTGTGTGATAGATACGAACAAAATTCTTATCAAAATGGAAATGGGAAATGAAGGACAGGCGTCTTTTATGTATTTTGATACTAAAATTTTCAATCCTACACAAAAATAATAACGTCAAAAAATTTGTATTCTGTTGAATATTACTAATTAGGCTTCTAATTAGGAGTTTAGTTCTATACCATATTCACGGTGAAAGCTCGTTTTTCTATTGTTTTGTTTATCAAAAACATGAAGATAATTTTACCACGACCATTAAATATAAAAAGTACTCATCACTCAGTTGTATCTTTAAAGGCGACTTCATTGATGCCTTCGTTCGTCTGTTCCTTCATACGTTCAGTAGTTTTTTTTAATCAATAGTATTATTTAAAAGACCGTTTAAAATTGTCTACTAAACGAACAAGGGGGGTCCAAAATGAACAAAAAAAAATAATTGATTTAATACTTTAATGTGTCTTGCAAGGACAACAGCCAGGCGAAATGAAGACGGAAGTCTTAAGAGTACCACAACTCAGCAATGACCGCAGTTTACGTTACTTCTTTAAAGGATAATTACCAAGCTGCAGTATACTTTCAGACTCATGTTTATTCCCATTCAAGAACAGAAAGGAAACTTTTGTTTCAACATCGATATCAAACCTGTCATTTGGAAGGAGCATTTGAAATGGGATGTAACATACATTCCACTGGCAAGCCGACAACGGACGTACTCAAAACTCTTGATCTACTGGATTTCTTAATATCAAAACAAGTTTTATCAAATTTTATTGAAGTAGAGGATAATTAAGATATGGTCTCTGATCATTCTGCAGTGAAACTTACCATAAGCGACAAGATAATTAGGAAAGAAACAAGACCTTTTGTCAATAAAACAACTGACTAGGGTAGCTACAGATCTGAATTAGACAGCAATATTAACCGTGTGGAATAACACTAAAGAAACAGCATCCAAAACTACTGGTAAAAGCTACTCAAGAGAAATTAGAAACCTGGTCTTAGAAAAAAGAAAGCTAGGAAAAATGGCAACAAACGAGAAGTCCATCTGACAAGACGATCCTAAATAACAAATCACAGTGGCTTAAGCGAGAAATTCAGAAGCTAAATGAAAAATCGTTTTCTTCGTTTTTTTGAAAGTTAATGGCTGATGAAAATACAGACTACTCTTTATGGACGGCAACCAAAAGAATGAAAACCCCAATCATGCAGATCCCTCCTATTAAGCGAAGTGATGGCTCATGGGCCAACGAAAACAAATCAAAAACTGAAGTGTTTGCTGATCACCTGGCTGGTGTTTTCCATCCGAATGAGACCAAATCGGATATTATAATCGAAAATGGAAGCAACGACTATGAGGGCAGAATCCCTCTAATAACCCAGAAAGAAGTTAATAGGGAAATAAAATTCAATCTGAAGACCGGGAAGTCTCCAGGATATGATCTTTAAACTGGAGAAATTCTAAAGCAACTACCAAAGAAAGCTATTATTCAACTAACCCATTTGCCTGGAAAGTTGCAGAAGTTATTATGCTATCGAAACCAGGTAAACCGTCAAATAAAGCTCAATCATATCGTCCGATATCCTTGCTCCCAATCATCTCAAAGCTAATGGAGAGACTTCTTCTGAGAAGAATGACACCAATAATAGAAAGTAGAAACCTAATACCGGATTTGGATTCAGATGTAAACATTCAACAATTGACCAGGTTCACAGAATTACAGACATTATAGAAAAAGCGTAAGAAAATAAACAAATTTGGTCTACCTTATTTCTGGACGAGCTTTCGATAAGGTAAGGCATGAGGGATTAAAACATAAACTAAAAGTTATGCTTCCGGGACCATATGTTGATCTTCTGGAGTCGTACTTATCTGAAAGACTTTTCAGAGTAAAACAAGAAGATGAGTATTCTGAACTGAGAGAGGTAAGGGCAGGAGTCCCACAAGGCAGTGTTCTGGGCCCACTCCTATATCTACTTTATACAAGTGATATACAACAGTCCGATCATGTAAGCATAGCAACGTTTGCTGACGACACCGCTGTACTAGCAAAAACGCAAACTGTCGAAGAGGCGGCGCATAAGATTTTCACCAGTGGACCAAGCGATGGAAAATCAAGCTTAATGAATTAAAATCTGCGCATGTCAACTTTACGAACATACTATTGGTTAATCCGCCACCAATCAGCATAAACGATTGCATGGTGCCATACGAGAACTCCTCCAAATACTTTGGTATGACACTGGACGTTAAGCTTAAATAGAAAGAGCATGTGAAGAAGAAAAGAAAGGAGCTTGATTTTAAATATAGACTTTTGTTCTGGCTAATTGGACAAAGGTCTAAATTATACACAGACAACAAAATATTGATTTACAATCAAACCCTAAAACCGGTCTGGCTATATGGTATTCAGCTTTGGGGCTGTACTTAAAATGCTAACATCAAACCTATACAATACTTTCAGGACAAGGTACTTCGGAGTATAGTCAATGTACCCTGGTACATTCATCACAAGGATTTGCATCGAGATTTGGGGATACCGGATGTAAAACACGAAATTAAAAGATTTGCATCGAAGCATGAATCGAGGCTATTGCAACATGTTAATGCAGAACCCTCTCAGCTACTGGATATTGAACACTTGGTTAAAAGACTAAAGAGAACCAAACCCTTCGAGCTCGTCAGTATGTGAGCAGCTACCTATTAACGAACAGGCATTGGCGTATCGCTGGATCAACAGTGACCTCATTATAATTTAGTTTTAAAGAATTCAGATGTAAATTGATAGTTAGTCTGAAAAGACTAGTTTCAATAAATAATAATAAAAAATAAAAAATAAATTTGGAAGGAGCATTTGATTTTTTAAATTTTCGACAAGTGTCAAATACTTCAAATTCCTTAACCTAGGAGATGATTGCATTAATTTTAAGCACTTCTTCGAGTGGCAAAGCGAAGTACTGCTTGATGAATAGAAAGTGGTCATCATATTATGCTCCATTCTTAAGTAAGGAGCTCGCTCTAAATGCAAAAACTATCGCGGCATATCTCACTTTTGCACAGCATACTAATTACTGTCTATAAACGGCGTATGTAATGGCCATCGATTATAACCGATTATAATCGATATATTATCGATTATAAAGGAAATTGCTTTAAGATAATTTAGTAGTTTTTTGACTGGAAATTTTAATCGAGGCGATTGGTATTTGGATTCCGGCATAACGCAACATTTGACCATGAACCAATTGACTGACAGTCAAACATTTGACTGACGTAATGAAAGCAAACAACAGCGACGAAAGCGACTAATTTATTTCCCTTATGTCAAATGACAAAACGTGGGTATGTCGTTAGTTTCTCTTTAGAAACATCGCATCGACGATTGGCCCATTTAAATCGCTTTTGCTATTCAACAAGGAGAAAGCTGAAATTTTAACAGAATTGGTACAAGAAGGTGGTTTTAAAATCAGAAAGATCAAGGCCATAAAACTGAACAAGCATTAATTGATACACCAATTAACATCAATCAAGATGGTTGTATAGTGCTTCAACATGTTCCACCAGATCTGGAACACATTCGCATTGTCAAGAAATACACAGCTATACGAATGTTATTGGTAGTGAAGAAACATGGAGAAACACAACAAGTTGAAGATTCCAGCCTATAAAGAATTTTTCTTGACTACAATCCATAAAAATACGAAGTTAAGCAAAATCCAAAAATATCAATATTTAGTTCAAAGTTTGAAAGGGAAGGCCCAAGAATTAATCGACGAATTGACGCTTTCTAGTGAGACCGAAGCATGAGAAAAACTGAATTCTCGATATAATAAACCAGATAAAATAGCCTTTTCGTATATCGGCTCATTCATTAACCAACCATCTACTTCAAGCTCTTCAGCGATAGATGAACGAATTTACGAGTCAGCCGATGAAGCAATCCGAAGTCTAAGTGCCCTAGGTGAGAAAGCAGACACCAGAGTTGTGTGGGTCATATATTTATTGCTAAATAAATTAGATCCGCTCTGGTCTAGAGAGGCTGTCATTTCTGAGATTCCAACACTAAAATCATTTCTTGGGTTTCTTAATAATCGAGCGGCTGAGCTGGAAGGAGCGGAATTATTGTTTACAAAACTTAATTGTAACTCAAACAAAACCATACACTTTCACAATTCTACCCTCGATCAATGTGTTAAATGTTTACAAAACCACGTTTTATATCGATGTCCTGATTTTAGACAGTTATCCGTGCTAGCTCGTACCCAATTAGTTACACAAAATGAGCTTAGTAATAATTTTCAAAATCGAAAATTACCAGAACCGTGATCATATCACATCGTACCAGAACAGCACAATGAGTATTATCTACCAGCGAATACCGATCAACTTGGTTCCAATAATCTATTAAATTCAAACTCGAATATTTTACAAAACATATCACAAAAACAATTACCAATCAAACTAGGTCAATCGGGTCTGGATTCCTCTTGTGATAACATCAAACAACTATCAACTATTTGCAGTATCAATCAATCATCGGCTTCCAATCTAAAGCCGATCATCAATCAACTTCCAAACTTCAATCAACAATCGGTCAGCAATCAACAACCGAGCTCCAATCAACAACCAAATATTAATGCACAGTTCAGCTACAACAAACATGTTATACCTGTAATATCCGCCCAGACTTCTTTGATAACTGCAAAGCAATGCATTTTACCGCAACAGCTCTCGTTTACGTCAAGGACAAATTTGCTCGACACGCAATCTGTTGAGTCCTGCTCGATTCAGGCTCCCACGCCTCTTTCATCTCAGAAGAATGCGTTAACCGGCTTGGTTTAAAGAAAGCATATGCAAGACTTCTGGTTATGGGTTTAGCATCAGTCAAAGCAGGAACCACAAACGGTCTAGTTAGAGTAGATTTATCTTCACGTTGCAATAATAAGGCTATCACGATAAATGCTCTAGTCTTACAAAAATTAACATCAATGATACCAACGCGTTCTTTTGAGTTTCGGAGATGGAAAAATATAAAATTTCTTGAACTCGCCGATCTAACGTTCAATAATTCTAATCCTATAGATAGATCCGATTACTTTTTCAATACTTTAGAAGCCGAAATAATTACCGAAAAGAACTTTCCTATCGCTCAAAAATTAATTTTCGGATGGATCTTGGCTGGACCTATAAATTAATTACAACAAAAAATAGTTCATCTCACTGTATTTCAATCCAACATCGAAGCAAATGTAGATCAAATCACAAAAATTTCGGATTTCTGGGGTATAAGAATTAGGTCTTATACCCCAGAAGAAAGGCAATGTGAGCAATCTTTCGAAAACACCACCTCTCGAGACGAGTTCGGCGAATTGTAATTGACTTTCCCTTCAAACTAAATCCATCACTATTTGGGATTTCACTTCAATCAGCGCTATCCAGATTATATTCAATGGAAAGGAAATTTGCCAAGGATGACAGATTGAAAAAGGATTATTCGCAATTCATGTCCGTATATGAAAGTATGAGCTATATGATACCAATTCCGCTGAATGAAGTATATGATAAACCTGCTGAAAATGTTTTCAGCATGATCAATATTTTAATAAGATTCCGGAAACATGGAATTGTATGTATTTACAGCCGACCTTGAAAAAATGTTTCGGCAAATTCGTGTCGATGGAAAGCATTGTATCAACGTATGGTGTGGCAAACTAGTCCATCAAACCCAGTCACCCATTACCGCCTACTGACAGTTACATACGGCCAGGCTTCAGTCCCATTTCTAGTTACGCGAAAAATTTGCTTGCCACGCTTAGAAATAAATGCCGCCGTGCTATTAACTAGATCGATGAAATCCGTAATAAAATCCTTCAATATTCCAGATTGAATATTGAACAACTTGGAAAACATTTGTCAGCAATCGTGTTTCAGAAATCATTGACTTTTAGCCTCGTTATCACTGGAATCATATCCGAACCACAGAAAATCCAGCTGACCTTGCCACCAGAAGTATTTACCCGGCAAAAATTATTTTGTAAATATCATGGTGGTGTGCATTATACCATGGCGTGCATTTGCTTGAAGGAAATTAAAATGAGTGGCCAAATGCATTTTTAAGAGATTCTAAGGCAGTTTAAAAGGAAAACGATAACATAAAAACCTTCATCAGAATTTCAGATTCAAATCCGCAAATATCGTTCTGCGATTCATTAATAAAACGGTTCTCGGCGGGCGTGAAATGTGAAAGGCCAAAAGGTTTAACAGTTCAAGAACTATGGGAATCTAAAAATATTTATATTAAACATGTACAACAACTACATTTTTCGGAAGAAATGAAGTGTTTAAAATTCAACCAGCAGTTACCATCCGCCCTCGATCCATTCCTCGATTAAGAAATATTGCGAGTCGGCACATTAAACATTTGCATGCCAACACAATTACTCTCGTATCCATGTTACGTCAAAAATACTGGATTTTGAATTAGAAAAGAGCAGTGAAAACGGTCATACATACATACACAGATGCTTAACTTGTTTTAAATACAAAAGACACAACACAAATCAGTATATGGGTGATTTACCAGCCCCGCGAGTCCTTTAGACTATTCCTTCATAGCGGCGTAGATTTCGAGGGACCGCTAAATATAAAGCTGCGAAAGGGACGATATATATTTGGTTATCTACCAAAGCTATCTTGATGATGCAACCGATTTATCAAGTTTAGAGTTTTTAGCAGTTCTCAGAAGATTTACTGGAAGGCGTGGAATCCCCTCGGATGTGTATTTCGACAATGGTACGAATTTTGTCGGATGCAATAAATTATTAAAAGAACTTTTTGAGAAACATACAAATTATATTGAACAACGCCTACATCAAGATGGAATCAACTGACATTTTATACGACCACGATCACCCCACTTCAGCGGGATTTGGGAATCAAATGTCAAGAGTGTCAAATATTATTTGAAACACGCCATTGGAGACAAATTACTAACCTTCGACGAACTATAATTAATATTCAATTGATTAATATTCAAGCGGGGGGAGCATTGTCCATGCTCATCAGTATCAAAATGTTATTGAAAATATTTATATAAAAATCAGTTACACGTAAAAGTATGTGTAGTAGGTACAAACACCAACACAAAGATATTGCCAAAAATATTGAATTCAGCGGGTAAAAAGTAAAAATAAAAATAACAATTTAAACCTCATGTTTGGTTATCTGTTTTATTATTTATTTATTTCAAAATTATTCAGAGATACCAGATGCTGCTGTTTTTAATTATCACGTTTAAAATGTAAAACTTATATTGAAAGCCATCCTAGAAAGATATTAAAGTACTGCCTAAAAACCAGTGGAATCATATCCCATCGGAATCGAACCCCGCTGACTGCGGAGCACCAGTCAAAACTATTTGCAGGAATCGTCAAAACTATTTGCGAAGTTCAGAAGAACAATGGCCTAGATTTAACCGGCTCAATATCATAAATCTATTAGAAGAGCACACCTCCTATTTTAAAGGTATTCATTTTCAGGATCTCATTTTAAAGGTGCTAAAAAAGAGATACAATTTGCTCACGAGTATTAAAATCACTAAACGAATTTTATGTCACTTGAAGGAACGTAATCGAAGACATAGTATCTACTCCCTTTGAGATGCACTGGTGCCTCGAAGACCAAATGTAATACTTAAAAAAGTTTTATATTACTGGGCCAAAATGACAGACGCTTCTTTCTGTAAAAAAACACATGTGGTAATTACAGAATCATCTTTCGCAGCCAAGTAAACTCAGAAAAAGAACGTCAAACGATCTTTCTATGGTCCCATAACAGTAGGACCATAGCAGTATTGCTATTTTTTCCCATACTAGGATACATTTTAAAATTGAACAATTCTTCGGAGATCGTGATATTTTTGGATTTATCAAATCCAACCGAAGTAGATGGTTTAGTCACGTTGAAAGAGCCCGTTCATATCGATCAATTCAATAACCCAACAACACCCAGCTGTATAAAACAAGCATCTTTAAAAACGTTCGGAAATTGTGAGGGGTTATTGCTTCATTTTTACAAAATTACTTTCTAAATTTATAAAAAAATTATGTATCAAACGAACTATTGTCACAGGGATCACGACTTGAGCGACCCAAATAATCTTTAATGGGGTTCCAACAAATTATTCAATTTAAAGTAATTTGCACTGTGTTTTAACGAGCCTTATAGAATTTAAAAGTTAAATTTTACAAGGTTACGTAGAAGAACCATGTATACATAGCATCACACAAATAAAGATGCAGCAAAATCAATTTGTCCCTATATAGTAAAACTTATATGCATATCGGCTGCTAAATAAAATATTTACACTACACAAAAATTTTGGGAAAATTGTTGACGTTATTCCCATTTGATGACTCCAGATGAAACTGGTTCTCAAACACAAAAATTAAAATACAAAACACAATACAATAAAAATGTTGTGCCAACAGTTTTAAGGCCAATTAACAAAATGCGTCGTTGCCTCGTATGTTTTGAAAAAAATTTGTATGTAGAGTCCGGTACACATATTTTCGGTAGATCAAAATTACGGAATTTAAATTCTTTACATCTTAAATTAAATATTTTCGCTTACCAAGTTTAAGTCGTCATCCCAATATTGTCAAAACATTTAATTTAAACACTACTCACTGTTACACCATAATTACACATTTCCCAATTTTAATGTTGACCGTTTAACAGTCTGATCGCAACTAATCGTAAATTGTCATCGTAGACGAATTGAATGCAGATTTCGTGTTTTGGTATAGAAAAAAAACCAAGTTTGCAATATCATATCGTCGGCCCAGGATTATAATGTACACATCAAAAAATATTGTTTACGAAAACGCGGTTTGGTATGTGCAGGTTTAGTTCTTTAATTTTTTAGAAAATTAGACGCGTTTGTTGGTATTATATCAGCCATTAAAGAGTATTGTTTGATGGCTTTTGTTCGTGGCTGTCCAGGAAACTCGACTATACCAAATATAAGAGACCATGTGTCCCAATCCAAACACATTAGTTCACACATCGTTTTCAAGCATAGACGTCTCGTAGGTAAGTTTGTAACCGAGATATGTGTTCAAAGATTAAGATTGAAGAGAATAAATGCGAGATTGTTAGTTTCTGGGTTAAGTTGTTCAGTTGCTAAGTCAACCAAAAATTTAGTCTAGATTACCGTAAAACCTAATCACCATCCTGAGTTTTGTATAGAAGTCCTCATCTTGACAAAAATCACTTCCAGTTTACTACGACAGACAATTGTTGGATTAGAGTTTAATTATTTTCCTAATCTCCAGCTGGCTAATCCACAATAATTTGTTTTTAGCCTATAAACAGTTTAAAACAAAGACGGTTGGATCAGTATTGCAAAAAATTTTTAAAAAGTATACCCCCGCATACAAATTTTGGTTTTTTGAAATTTTGCTTGTACCATTCATCAGAAAATTAAAATTAAAAATTTTAAGAGTTCCAAGTAGGATGATACCCTTAAGACTAGCGTTCAAAATATTTGCAAAAAATGTTGCTAAATAATTTTGAAACTTGTCGTCACTCAGTTTGAATTGTCAACTTTGCTTGGCGGACCATACTGGTTTAGTTGAAAAATTTTATCGAACATCAGACAATTTTGCTGTAATTGTAGGACGTAAAGTTTTATAACTTTGATTGTGAACCGGCCGACTACTTTCCAAATCGTTAAAAAAATAGAACCATTCGCCTGTTTTAATCACTCTGGGTACAAAAATTTTGAATATAAATAAACAACCGATGCTGTTCGGAGCGGATAGTGATTTAGATCGATCAGTGGAACATCGCAATGAATGTGTTTAGTCGGTAGCTTGGAAGTCTACACCAGTAAAAAATAAGAAAGAAAAAATGGAAAACGTTCAAATTTTGTCAAGAAAATGATTAAGGGCAAAATAAAATTAAGTTAGCTATGGCAACATTTTTTATCACAACTCTCACTAACAGAAAACACTCATTAGTCACTGTGAAAAGTGACTTAAGAAAACTCTGAGTTATTTGCAGACCATTTCGAAAGAGTTTTTCAACCGTACCCATTAGAAACTATACGGACGAAAAGAACAACAACATGAAACAGGAAGCCCCCATAAGAAGTTACATCGTATAGACCTATAAGCTTGCTGCCAATTTTGTCTAAATTATTTTAAAAACTACTACTTAAGTGCCTAAAGCCTGTATTGCTGGAAAAAAAAGCTGATATTGGACCATCAGTTTGGGTGAAGGCCGGAACACTTAACAATAGAACAAGTGTTACTGACTCGTATAACGTCATATCGAGTCTCGTTCTGACCACATAAATTGTTGGAACCATTCCAAAGTTCAATTCCCCGCCGACATACCGACCAGTAAAATCTTTCTTGTATTTTGGCTAATAGCATTTTACAGATTCCTAGATGGTCGTCACTAGTACCTTTAAGCTACAGACTTTAAATTCGTGTGATCGTCGATTCCATTATGGCGAATATTTTTTGTCGAGTGCGCAATAATTCCGCTCCGGCCTTGGCAGTACTTTAAAATAGTAAGCAATCACCCGCTCCTTGCCATCAATCTCCTGTGATAAAACACCTCGCAATCCACTATTACTTGCATCGGAGGCCACAATAAACCTTTCATTCGGTACTGGGTATGTCAGTACTGGTGCCATACATAACCGACTTATCAACTCGTTGAATGCGCTCTCCTGCTCTTCGATCAACTCGAATGCTTTGGCTCCACCAATGTAACTATGTACCCTTTTTTGGATTTAGATTTAATCCGAGTGATTGAAACATTTCAAAAACGTTGGCCAAATATCTCAGGTACTCCTCAAAGTCTTTTCACATTACAATGATGTCCCAATCATTCAATAATCTGAAACCAAAATGATTACAGAAACGAATACTATTACAAATAACAACACAAACCGGAAACCAACACAAATATTGACCCTTGGCTATCATACACGGACACGAATTGGAAACTGGAACATCAGTGCGCAATAATTTCTACAGATAATACAATCGGAAACCTTGGATCAGTGATGATACGTTGAGGAACGCCGTCAATTTAAGTTGCAAATGTGCCAACATAACATGGAAGAGATGAAACGTAGATACGAGGAAACAGCGCGTCAAGTAAAAAAGATGGCAAGGAATGATCGAAGAAAATATACAGAAAGCAGTCTCAAAGCTGCTGAAGAGGCAGCAGCAATCAAAAATAAGAAAGGTCACTGGTAAAATTACAAACATACCACCTATAACTCTAATGGTCAAGTACTAACAACAGATGAAGCGCAGTTAAAGAGATGGAAGGAATATTTCGGAGAACACGTCGTTGCCGAAACCGGAAATCTTCAGACATCAATTGGTATCAATAACGAAACTAGCAACACCCATCCACCAATGGAACGGGAAGTTAAAGATGTTATTAATAGACTGAAGAGCAATAAGACCGCTGGAATAGACAATATAACCCTCCGAAATATTCAAAGGAGGTTCATCTACAACTACAAGCATATTAACACCAATAATCCGGGAAGTCTGGAATTCTGGGAGAATTCCACTGAAATGGAAAGAAGGCCTGATAATTATGATACCCAAGAAAGGTGACCTAGAAGAATGTAGGAACTGGCGAGGTATCTCTCTCCTCAACACAACAATAAAGGTACTCGCAATGATCATCCTTGACAGAATCTCACCTACGATCAATGCCAAATTAAGAAACGAACAAGCTGGATTTAGACCAGGAAGAACTTGCACTGATCACATCAACACAATCCGTATCATCACTGAGCAATCCAATGAATGGAATTCACCATTATATATGCTCTTCGTCGATTTCGAACGCGCATTCGATACGATAAACAGGAACGCAATATGGCAGACACTTTGTGAAATGGACATCCCAAAGAAATTAATTGAACTCATACAAGAAATGTATCGGGATGCTGGGAACCGAATTCAATACAAAGGCAAACAAAGTGAAACATACTACAATACTCGAGGAGTAAGGCAAGGTTGTATACTCTTACCAATTCTGTTCCTAATCGTATTAGACAGTGTAATGCGGAAACTAGATAGCAAGTCCCCTAATGGCATTCAATGAGGGTTAACTGGTAAACTCAATGATTTGGACTATGCAGACAACATATGCTTGCTCACACACAAACACTTCGACATGCAGCAGAAAGCAACAGCTATCAAATCTAGCTAATGAAGTTGGTCTCAAAATTAATATCAAGAAAACCAAGGCGATGTAGCTCAACACAAATATAACCACACCGATACACATCAACAATATACAAATTGAAGATGTAAATGAATTCGTATACCTTGGTTGCACAATAACGAAAGCAGGTGGAACGGAAGAAGACATACACAAACGTATAAATAACGGCAGACATACATTCAACATGCTTCACAAAGTCTGGAATACTTCTATTCTGTCGCAAAAGACCAAGATACGAATGTTCAACTCATGTGTGAAATCGGTACTACTGTATGGGTGTGAGACATGGAAGCATACAGGAAAAATCATACAGAAAACGATTAGTAATATCAATCTGCACAGAACGAGATGTCACTCAGACATTGATACCGAAATAAAGCGACTAAAATAGAGATGAATTGGCCACACACTGAGAAAGGCGTCAAGTGATATAACGAGGATGTCATTAGACTGGAACCCACAAGGAAAAAGAAAGGTTGGAAGGCCAGCAATGACATGAAAGAGAACGAAATCATGGGCGGAAATTAAAACAATAGCCCAAAACAGAGAAAGATGGTTCAGAATAGTAGACGCCCTTTGCTCCTAAATTGGAGATACAGGGGAAAAAAATTATGTCATCTAGATAAGCTAGTGATGTCTTCCAGTGAAGACACAGGCGCTTTAATTAAGCCAAAATGTATGGAATTAAACCATAATGCCATAACCAATTGCCTACACTTCAACGTCTTTTATTTTTCGTGATCTGTGCCGTTACTTGGTTATAAAGCTTAGACTGCCATCTTTCTTTTCCACCAGCACCACTGGTGAGCTCCAAGGACTGCCTGATTGCTTAATAACCTCTGACTCTTGACATCTACAATCTTGTGTAATTGCATTGTTTAACATTGTCTTTTGGTTCCTTTTTTTCTGGACCTCTACAAAAAATGGACAAGTATTTTTTCAGTATCTCTTTCGCTGCGTGTTGATTCGGTATTAGATGTACTGTCTATTTCTGCGTCAGATTTTTAACTGTATTCTGTTGCCGTTGTTACTTGGCCTGTATACACATTTAATGTTTCACACTTTACTATTGTGGATAGCTCCATTAAATTAAGAGCACGAATAGGGCTTGTTCAATGATAATTTCTCTAAATTTATTATTTTCACCGCTTGCATCTACAAACCACAATCTTTGGGTTTTTGAACCTCCCACCAATCTTCCCCATTCATATATGTCTCGACATTGGGTGGCAACTTTTTCGATGATCTAATATAACTCGTTTTATCACAAGATTGTCATCTTACATCTGCAGAGGCATTTCCACGTTGTTTTACACCTCGACCAATACCCAAAATAAATCTTTTTGCTTTCATGAATTGCCTTCCACAGATTACTTCACCTACAATATAGGTTGGGGGCGTTAGTTTGACTGATTAAACATGTTAAGCTAGTTGCAACGTTGTTCCGTTTACTTTGACTTCAAGTACCTTCTTTTCTAAACGTTAAACTGTCTATTAAAAACTATATTCTAATTTTTAAATTTTGGTTTCTATATTTTGAACATCTGTCGTCCTTTGTATACTTCAATCTGTTCTGTTACAACGGTTCCTGTTTCCTATTGTTCTTTGTTTTCCATTTCAAACTTATTTTTTTCGGGATATAACCCTTCTTTCTCTATAGCCTTACGAGGTCGTACCGTTAACATCCCTTTATTAACGTTACTTGGTAGATTCCGTCACCTCAACTCAATCATCAATTACATTACTTTCAATCCATAGAGGGCCATTATTCTTCTTTTATTCATAATCCCACCGCTGTCACCAATTGTTACGTTTTTGTCTAATCCTGGTTTGTATCAATGAACAAATTTCACTTGACGTCCCAAGCTTTGTTTCGTGGTGTCACTATACGCTATTCTTTTATTTTACTATAAAACATATTCACTCAATTTCTGCTAACGCTAATTTTACTTCATAGATGTTTTAAGGTATAACTCTAGAGAAATCGTAACAGTATTGAAACGACTAACGCATTTAAATGTCATATATTCTTTACTTTAAGATAACAGAGTCATAATATGTGCTTAAACTAAAGTCCCAGGGAGACTACTTATAGCAAATCTGTATAGTACAAGTTCAGAAATAGTTGTACACCATGGTTTACACTTCACCAATCACTCGGTTGTATCGTTTTGAAATTAAACGAAATGTTTGTGTTTAAATTAAGCTGTGAGTAAACTAAATTTTTGCAATGAGCATTGTGAGACGTGATTTTCTAGTGCCTTGGGGCTCCCTTAAAAATAAACACTGAAAATTTAAAATCAATTTTTAAAACAACGTAAATCCGTATACTCGTATTCATATCCGATTTATGAAAACATCACACATCTTTTCAGAAAATCATATATTTTCTTAAAATACTAAATTCAATTGTTTTTCTTTATTTTGTATTTTCTTTGGTTAACCACAAAACGAAACAAAAACAAAAACAAAATCAAAATAACAAAAAAAAAAACAAAAACAAACGAAAACTCATTAAATTGAAATCATTTCATTGGAACACCTGGTGCGCCTTTTTCTTACCTTTTCCTTCGTTTCAAATAATTTTAAGTATTTAGGTGCTCCGTGGTTTTGAACGTGAGTTGGGTGGTGTGATACTGGTTAGAAGTTTTATTATTATTTTCATCTTATTTGTATCAAGATAATACTGGTACAGCTCGGTGTGTGTGTGTACTGTTGCAACACAGTTGAAAGTGTATGTAATAAAGTTTTGCGCGCGTTACACTTTGTTGTTTATCCCACTTTTCATGTTGTTGTTGGTATTGTGTGTGTGGGTGGGTGTGTGTGTGTACAGAACGCAAGAAAAGCGGTAACGGAAGTTTATATTTTCTTCCCCTCACACTCCTCCTTCCTCGTCGTTTTCTTTGTTGTATCGTAAGTTTGGTATTTAGTTTTATGTCTTTATTACTATTGTTTTTTGATAAATGGTGTGCGCTGTTCGAAAGAGAGAAAGACTGAAATGTAATTCAACTGTAACTTCATTCGAAAAAAAAAAATTTCAAAATTTTCCTAAACTTTTAATTAAAAACTTTTTTTTTGTTTAGTCATTTCCACTCGGGTTTTTCCGAGCTTTTTATAAAATCTATATAGTCTAAATACGGTATATACATATACGAATAAAATAAAAAAAAGTTTCAGGTTTTTATTGAATTTTATTTGAATTAGATGTGCATTTTATGAATTTTGTGAAAAGTTTTTATTTCCATGCGATTTCACTTGACTTTTATATGAAATTTTTATAAACGGTTTTTTTGTATCGGGGAATATGAGTTTTGTCAGAATATTTTGATTTGGAAAAAAATAATATCATAACCAGATTTAAAACATAATTTGGTAAAAGCTTTAAAGCACAAATCGTGCAATGCAATTAATCAGTACAAGAAAGCTCTTCAAGATTTTAAGCTAAAGAATAACGATAATAAACGGATTATACGGGCCCTTGCTGGGCCAATACTTTACTAAAAATCCAGTCCACTAGTTTCAATTTTTATAAGTATAAAATATAAATCGATATCAGTAAACTTTAGTATTTAGTATTAAAAATATAAGTTACGTGGCTAAGCAAACTAAAGGTACATTTATTTAAAGATTTGGGATTGATGGTAAGAATCCGGGGTACTATAGGAACCGGAGTGCCGTTCCACCAACTAGTACTGGTAAAATGTTAGTAGATATATTATTATCAGAGAATTAAAGAAATCGATACAAGAAAGCAGCAGGTGGTACATCAGCAGAAATTGGTTGAGAAATTGGAGTTTAAGATCAAAGATTAATCAGTAACTCCCGGAATGCCAAGCAACACCGTACACCCGTGTTAAATATAACAAAACCGAAAGATTGGATAGAAGTGTTAGTTTTGACAGACTTGAAAAGAAACAATAAATTTATTATACAAAATAATTATAAAATCTCAAGTTTTTACGAATTAACTTAACTAAGAAAAAAAAACTTAACTGAACAAACTTAACTCAAATAAACAACGTATCTAGTAAAAAAAACTTAAATAATAATTTTAAAAAATTAAAAAAATACAGCTACACTTAATGTGTATGTATTATAATGGGGTTTATTTAATTTGTCATCTAATGTCAAAATTAAACTAGACCCTAAATTAAACTGGGCTTGTCTGAGAAGAGTAGATTCTGATTTTGAGTAGATTTTGAAATTATCTACCTTCGTTGTATTCGTTGTTGAATACTTTTTCGTTTTCCAAGCCCCACCAACCTTTTTACAATTTGTTTGAAGTAGGGATATTTTTACCCCTATATCAGTTTGTTGTTTTAATAAAATTCTTTCTTGTTTCCGGAAAGTATTTGTGACACTACAATTTATACTGCCTCTATATACAAATGTCAAATGCTTGGATTTTTTGTAACTATAAAGTTCATAACAGACAACATTAGACAGCAATAAAGGAGCAACAAACAGACAAGTTGTACGATAAATCATTGAAAAACTTTTAAAACTATTGGGAAAGAATGAGCTGCAAAATCAGCTATTTGTAAAGATCATATACCTTTAAACAGGCATAAAGTGAATGTGTGAAGCAAAATATAATCATTTAATGATCACTTGATGGTAAAAGGACCTAGTGGCCAATTAAAAAAATTTACAGAGCATGTTTACAAACTCTACTTTCTTGACTTCTTTCTTGAGTCCAAAAACTGCCTTCTTCCCGGAAATATATAACAGCTAAATAACTAGCAAGAAAGTGTGCCATCAATAATTATTCCGTAGAATGAAAGATTTTATTGTATTTCTACGCATGAATACTCCTGTAGCAGTATTAGAGGCATCTTTGGGGTTTACTAGTTCCCTCTTCAAGTTGTTCCCCCAGGTTATGGATAGGGGAAATTTGCCAAATATGGCAGGTACCGCGGACATCAAATACTCGGAACGGCACTACATTCGCCGATCGCTGCATGGCTACGAGGGTGTTTAGTCGTTACTATATGAACTACGAATTTGGCGGTAATTGGTTTAAAATCATAGACTTCCTATGCTAACGCAGAACTCTGCGTTATTTCTCATGCCACTCGAGGAAATTAAAATGATAAGAAATTATAATCTAACAAAATTAGAAAATGGAACAGATGTGTCTCTATAATAACACCAAATCAACCATTATCTTTGGTTGCCAATACCATGCATCCTGGGGGGACATCTTATTCAGATATGTGAGTGTGTGTGTGTGCAAACTCAGTTTCGATCTGGTGAGGAATCGTAATAGTTTTTTACTAAAAATTGATTGTCATCTCATCAGACCATGGCGACCGAGTGCTATGTGTAATTGCTAATTTACGCTCTATATATATTTATGTACAATGTGCATGTAGCGTTAGCGAATTATGTTGATTAATTGATTGGGTAGCGATGGTCGATACTAAGTAGATCACCAACTCTAAAGGTTCCAAATGTAAGCAGTGGTACACTACCATTAAATTCGCGATTGCGTCCCAAGTAACTATTCATAACTCCCCATTCTAAAGAAGTAATCAAAGCTTTAGCCGAGTCTAGACGAGAATATAAAGAATTAAATAAAGCAATTCAATGGATGCAGGTAAAAAATATGGACTACCACACTGGTCCTGAAGTTTCGTTTAAATATAGAAGCTCTTAACCAGGAAAACAACAAAAAAGAAATAAAAGGTGTAATTCAATCGATTTTACCTAACCGACAAGGAAGACTAAGAAAGAGAAACCAATAGGATAATGAGAAAGTCAATAAGAGCTCAAAAAAAGCAAAAAACACAAGAAGTAAATTCTTCCAGTAAAAGGAAAGGAAAGGAGTCTAGGCTTGTGTCACGAAAGAGCAACGTCTGGAGGTTAAATATGTCTGATCCAGACGGTTACAGAAAACTTTCAACTGCATTGAATGATAAAAGTCTCCAATGGTATACATATGAAGTCAAAAATTCCAGACCCATTAGAGTAGTTGCTTAAGGGTCTACATCAAACATGCACACCAGATGAGATAATTGAAGACCGCAAAAGAAAAAATTTAACGGTCTTAGAGGCAGGTAATATATTTAAAACTGAAAAGGAGTCTACCGCCAACGGAAGGAGTAATGTTAACAAAATGAAAGACTCATTTTAATGGAGCAATTGAAAAAAGCGACAGGAATCATACCACAATGCAAAAAGTGTCAGGCATTTACTGTTATTGTGAAACCAGATTTGTAAAATGTGCGTGAAAGCATGATACAAAAAAAATGCGTACTAGATAAGAATACTCCAACAAAATGTGCTAACTGCCAAGGAAGCCACCCTGCTAGCTAAAGAGTGTGTGAAGTAGCAAAAACACTGCAAAACCTGAAAAACAGGGCAAACAAAAACCAGCCAATGAGACTTCGTTTTATAGTGGGAGATAGATAGAGGGATTCTCATACTCACAAGCAGCAAGGCAAGGACTACCTAGGCCTTCAGATCAAATTGTTAAAATTCAACAAGCTATGACAACAATACAAAGTTTTGGTCTTTAAGTACCAATCAAAAGCCAAAACAACTTGAAAGAGAAGTAAAGCTACTCATAAACAATATAGAGATCGCAGCATGGGAAAACACTCTTCCTGTCTAAAATAAACTTGACAAGAAAGAAATATACACACAGGAAATAAGAAATCTGGTCAGAAAAAAGCGGAAAGCTCGCAAGATCTGGAATGGAAATCGAGTACCAGACAGCAAAATTATTTTTAATCTGATCAAAAACAAGAAGGTAATACAAAAAACCAAAGCGGTAAACTTCAACGAATATTTAATAAGTCTTTCTAACCACAAAGAAAGTGATTACTCTGTATGGAAAGCTTCAAAAGGACGAGCATCGTTTAAACCTATGACTAGACAAACAGCAGATGAATCTTACCTTTCTAATATAAAAAGAAAACGAGTTAGACATACAACCAGTCAGAATGAAAAAACTCAAAAATGCAATGAAGCATTACTTAAATGGAAAAAGATCCTGGATACGATCTTACTACAGGAAATGTTATTAAAAATTTATCAGAAAAATGTCTTAAGAAGTTGTTAAACATAATCAACGCAGCATTTAGAATGAGCATATTTCTCAGCAGTGGAAAATAACAGAAGTTATTATAATACCCAAGCCTAATAAGCCACCTAATGAGAATACGTCTTGCAGACGTATATCTGTATTACCATCATTGTCCAAGCTGTTTGAAAAATTACTCATCACAAAGATGAAACCTCTGATTGAAGAAAGACTTCTGTTACCATCTCACCAATTTGCTTTCAGATAGAAACACTCTACGATAGAACAGGTACACAGAGACCTAACGTGATTGAGAAGACGTTTGAAAACAAAAAGGTAAGTTCTGGAGTTTTCCTTGATGTTGACCAGGCTTTTGATCGAGTGTGGCATCGAGAACTAGAATATAAATTACATCGTGACCTCTCTAAGCAGTTCTATGAGATATTAAAATCATACAATGAAGGTAGATATTTCAGAGTGAAATATGAAGGAGAGTTTTGTATCCCGTTTTTTTTTGTATTTCTCACGCGTACGAATTGTTGAACCGGAACGTATTAATATTAGTGTTTGTGTTCGTAGTATTGTACATGCGCACTGTATTTGCTGTTGACATGTTTACATTTTTTTGTTTTAAAAAATAAGTTTAGTTCATTTGTTTCGATGAGAATACAATTCTTGTTAGAATTGTTAAACGTAATAATATTGTAGCTTGTGTTTGTGTTAGTGTATGTGCTCAGTGTATATACGCATACTGTTTACTTTTTTTTGTTGATGAATAATGACATAAACTTGATTTTGTGACTTAGTTTTTGATTTTTAAACTTAAAATTGTGAACACCATTTTGAAACATAAATTTTATTCTCTGTTCGATTTTCGATCAAGATAATATACAAGTAGTTCCGCCTATATTTTTTTTCAATGAAAATACAAAACGATGTTTGATTTTTGATTTTGTATGTATAAGCCTTCTATCGTAACATCGAAAGGTTGGGAAAAATACTCATGCGGAAACCGATTTCAACCGCTTCGTCATTTTGGCTTTATTGAAACCACAGTTAGGCGTAATTTACATGAGAATTAAACTGACACATTCAAATTAAATTGAACCACATAATAATAAATGTATCTGTTATACACTGTATACGTACACGGAGAGAATTTTCAATTCACGTTAGAATAAATGGAAAAACGAGCAAATTGGGGTACTAACCACTCGAGGGAATTGAAGCAAGAGTAACTGATGGGAGCGTGCTGAGACCGGTCTGGTAATTGCTTTATACGAGAGACATACATATTACTGGATAAACAAGAATTGTAACCTTTTGTTGGTTTGAAGTACAATCGAAAAGAACACTTGCAACTTACAGCACACTGTGAGTGAGATTGTCTACTCTAATAAACTATCACATTGATCTTAAAAGATCGGTATCTTTTAATACACTTATGAAAGTATGGATAATGGCACAGAAACAGTAGCCCAGAATTTCAACAATTGCGGCAGGATTTGAATTTCAACTTGAACATGATGAAGTACATAATTATGTAAAGTTATTATGTAAACTCACCATAACCAATATTTAAAAGTTCTTGACCATTACGATTTTGACCTGATTAAGTACTTAAAATAATTAAACTTTGTCAAATTGTGTGCATCATATGATTCCCCCAACTACATGAGCTCTTTTTATATATTATTAACGATTGGAAATTTGCCAGAAAGAAAATTAAAGCATTGAGTATAAACTGGAAAATCTTATAGATTTCTTTTACAGTGAAAAAGCATTATATATAATATATTAAAACCTTATGTGCAATCAAGTGCACCAAGCCAAGATTAAAATTTACAACATAAAATGTATACGAATGAGAGTACATATAGCACAGTACACATATACAACACCCATTCGTCTTACATGTACAAGTATATACGAGTACTACGGTTACAAAATTTATTTGGTTGATTTAATTTTTATAAAGTTTGTTCCATAAAGTTGCTAGGTTGCACCATAATTTCGTCTCGCCCACATTTCATAAAACGAGTATACTCCACGTAACAGTTTAATTGACTTTTATAATCAGAGAAATGTGTAGTGAAAAATTTTCTGATTTTATATTGTGAAAGATTTATTTTCAAGAAACGATCAGAAATGTTGGGATGACCTAGAATTTTGTTCTGTAAGACTGAATAAGTAGACTTGTGTCTAACGACTTCAAAATGATAAAAAATCAAAGAACTAAGCTCTACTAGCAAAGTCAGAGTCGTTTTTGATTCATCGGCCAACACGTTCACAGGCACGTCACTAAATACGTTCAATTCGAAACCTCTAACAACAATATCCGCAGATCCATAGGGGATGAAATTAACGCCAGATCACTTTTTAATTGAAGGATCGCTAGTTGCTTAGGCAGAGCCTATTATACTGAAAGAAAATATAGGGTCTCGTCTGTTCAGCGCTGGAGGAAAAAAACGAAAATTGGTTCAACCGACCACTTCATCCTACAAAGTCGAGGCAAATGGAATTTTCGACAATCAGAGGTGAGAAACATGATCAAAAAATATAAAATTCCACCTACAAAGTGGTTTCTTGGACGAATTGTAGAGTTCTATCCTGGTAACGATAATTAAACGTGAGTTGTAATGATTAAAAATAGCAGTCCTGGCAAGTTTAAGCGTTCTATTAGGAAACAATGCCCTCTTTCTAGTAATAACTAGAAATAAACAAGCAAAATGTAGATGGCAGCCAAATTTACAGAGAACCCGCGGATGTCAGTTGATAAACTAATCTCACACTATTCAATCTTGAATAATTCAAGGGAAACTCGCAAATTCTGAGGATACTGACATGAACACATGATATCTGAATGTAGAACAAAAATTAGGAACGAATCTCGAAATTTAAACTATTCGTTCACTCGATCACCTTTTCGTAAACCCCAATATCACGACAGAATGCATGTTTTAGCAAATAATCCTAAGAGGTTGCAATCTATCCAATAGCAGAACCCAATAGCAACGTCCTTACCGAAAAAAAAACCAATCCCGCCATTTGCTCCAACACCACATTTTAGTTGACCACATTACAGATCCTCTTAGATAACTAGAGAGTAAACAGTTGACGGAAAACAAACAACAGGACATATACTGTATAAAATGCTCCGCGAAGGAAAATCTGATGAAAATCGGTATGAATTTTCGTAAATTCGACAACTCTACAATCGGAGATACTTTCGCACTCCCAAACATAGCCGAAATTTTTGATAGGTCACTCCAGATATTTTTCTACCCTTGATATGTCTAGCAGGTATTATCAGATTAGTATGAACCACAAAACCGCTTTCAGTACTGATTATAGACATGAGTTCTATAAATGCCTGAAATGCTTTGTGTATATCGATGACGTCATCCATAGATGATGAAAACCTAAATGACCACAATCACAAGCTCACGGAAATTTTCAAAATTTTTCGGCAATGCAATCTTAAACTTCAACCAGCCAAGTGTCATTTTCTATGGAGAGAAATAAACTACTTATAGGTCATATCTTTCCAGAGGTATCAAGCCTAACCCGAAGAAAAATTAGAGAGCGTAATGAAATTTTTTGCACCGAGGAACAAAAAGAAAAGTACATTCAGAAATTCAGACCCATATTCTCATAAATTGCCGAAAAATTGAATCACCTCTTACGAAAAGGTAATGCCTTCCACTGGTTAGAAGAATGCGAAAAAGCTTTCCTCACTCTAAAACAGAACTTGACTTCGTCACCTATTTTCATTTACCTATAGATTAGGTAAACACAATAGTACACAATTTTAGACCGTACTTCTATTTACGTAAATTTTTCGTTGTCACAGGATATATAATCCACTAGTAGGTGGAATCATATTCACACCCTCAAGACTCCTTCGTTCAAAATATGACAATACAGGGCAAAACAACATTTAACGAGACCAGTACCGAATAGCAAGTCAATATGAAAGTAACTACGCCCTACACTACATCCAACATTTTTTCCAAAGAACCCACAGTCGATCATAAATCCTAGCGAAATACGTGAAATCCTAGAAAAGTTTCACAACACACCTTGCGATGGTCATTCAGGAATAAATAGTACATTTAGGAGAATTTGAATGTTATATTTCTGACCGAAAATGTCAAGGAACAACTCCCAATTCAATAACAATTGCCACACTATGCAAGCAGAACAAGATCCACGTCTAAACAGGTTTTTGAAAGGTTACTTTTGTCATAGTAGGTCCTCGCCCAATGTCCTAACGAGGGTTGCCCAACCAAGAAGCACGTACAATCGCAAAAGAAATGGTCTCACAGATCTTAAAGAAATTGTTATTCCCAGATAGCTTACTCACGGACCAATGAGCAGATTTTATTAGAAACTTATTCACAGAGAAGTGTAAACCCCTCAAATCATACTACTCCACACTCTACCACTGGGTATACACCATACGAGATTGGCTTCGGAAAAACACATAGAATCCTGACAAGTATTCAAAAAGGTGCAGAGCTATAGACTATTCATACGATGACCACACATAACATTTGAGAGCTGACTGTCGGTACAAGATATGTCCTGAGGTGTTTCACTTTTACGAAAGATAAATTCTAACATAAGATTAAAGAGTATCGGTGTATAATTTGTATGCTGTGCAAAGGAGAGCTATGCCGAGATAGTTTTCACATTTAAGGATAGGGCACAACGCTGCCACTTTCCATTCATCAGGCATATCTTCGTCTTGCCATACTAATCGAATAAGGTCGATAAGGTAGTTGCGAAATAAGGTAGTTACGCAAAGTATAAGGTAGTTACGCAAAGATAAGGTAGTTACGCAAAGTATCCCCCTCCGAATATCAAGAGCTCGGAATTAATGCAATCAATCCCACGGAAATGTTTTTTTTTAGTCGTGAATTCTTCGTAGGGAAGGTCCTCTACCTAACAACTTTCAAACATAGCATTTGATACTTGTGGAACATTGAGTGGTTCAGAAAAAATATCCTTTCAAGTGTCGAACACTTCAAATCAACTAATCTACATCAAGAAGAAGTCCACAAAACCTAAGTGAGAAATAATGGGGCAATTGATGGATGAACTAGTAACTTAAGTTGATAGATTGACTGAGCTATTGACAGTTGCTTCCTTAGTAAACAATTGGTTCGAAAGCTATTCTACGCTCGTTATATAGTACTTGAATCGTGCTCCAATTTAGTGCAAAAGAAACTGCCAGAGGAATATGTTAGAAGAAGGAAAATTGTAAATTGAGCTAGTATAAGTATAAGGCAATTTTATCAAAGTTTAAGTCAAAGTCAGTGTAAAGTTATTTTTGCAAAACAGCTGGACATGTCAAAACAGATTTGCTGAAAATCAAAACGGAAATGTTTATTTGAGGGTCAATAAACCAAACAACCAGGTACTTTGGAATGGAGTGTAAATTCAGGTGCATCGGCACATATCCAGAAGTAATTAGTGGAGAATCAAATAAAATTTTAATATTAAAATTGCTACAATTATTTTTTGGAAGTTAAATTCGATTAACATAAAATCGCGGAAAAACATTTTCGATTCTCACCAGGTATAGAAAACGGGACTAATTTCTCTAGAGAAATGCAAAAAATAAATGATACTCAATCCAATTAAATTATGGGTTGACTCCACACAATTAAATCAATCAACTTTTTAATTACAAAACAATTTTTAAAATTGGTCGTCCCTCACGTAATCATGTCGTTTGGGTTGAAAAGTAATTAACCTTTCTAAGATTTTTAGTGGTCGGTACCAAGAAATGATATAAAATGATGTTTACTCTCGTTATTTTAAAAGTTATATTTGTCAGTTAATTTTATTTTACCCTAAGTTTTGGCTTCCTATAGCATATCGTTATAAATAAGCATTTGCTCTAAAAATATATCTGCAGTGATAATAAAATTATTAGTCCGTTTTTGGAGTACTGACCTATATTAACATATAGTTTGGTTTATGATTCAGCCAGGTTCTACCAAAAATCTGCCTTCATCGGTTTTGAATCTAGAGTTTCATCTTCTAGACATCTAAGAGCCACTTTCATCGACACGAACCTCTGCACCAGTCAAATAACGGCTCTCCTCCCAGATGTCACTTCACCATCCTAAAGAGTTGCCTTGATGCATACTTTATGATCACTTTATGAGAAAACTTATCCAGCTTTTCCACACATGCATGCTAATGGATCTAATCCACACCTTCTACTATTTCAGCTTGTCGGCATTTCCAATGAAGGTATATAGACTTTAGAAGGTGACTTAAGGTTCCTAGTTAGAATGAATGTACATATATAATATTTTCCTGAAGTGGTTCTCTTTTACAAAAGGTAAATTCTAACATAGGTATATGAAGATCGAGCTAAGCTTACTTAACGTGGTCTCCACGTTAAGTTAGCTAGAAAATTTTTCTAGTTTTTTAGATTTTATTTTAGATTTTGGTACTTTTTAAAATTATTGGCCTTGGTTGGTCCATTACCTTCTTCACTTTTATGTGCGGTAAGCCGAAATCATGTACATTAGCGAAATCGACATACCTCATTTTAACTCAAATATATTATCGCATTTAAAAAAATATAGCAAACCATGAACGCGTAAAACAAAAATCTAATGTCAAATAGTGTATTTTATTGAAACAAAATAACTACCCAGTTTGAGCTATTTTTGCTCAACAAAACAACCTTTCGAGTTACTTGTTTTTTATGTGTTGGCAGTAGAAAATTTATTTGTTTACTATAAATAAAATAATTTAACAAGCGATATCCAACGCCATATTTTAATGGTGCTGGGTATTATAACTTAAATTGGAATAGAGTTAAATATGATAAAAAAATTTATATTTTTTTCAACAAAAAACGCGTAAAATATCGCATTCATTTAATGTACCTTGCAGATAAATTGACGCGAAAATATTGGAGACTTTTTAGTAGTGCCATCTATTATACAATCCGACTAACTATATTTTCCAATATTTTTTCACGTCAAGTTGCGTACCGATGAGCGAAGTGGTGTGCGGAATTTTATTTTCGCGTTCTTAGATAGCTAAATTTTATGTCAAATTAGTATGGAAAATTTATCTTAGCTCGAGATCCGTATCGACCTTTAAAGACAATAAACTATACCACCTCTCTAAACTATAAAATTCTCATTGAAAAATTATGCTCAGCTTTAATAAAGAATTTAAAATATTATTTCAAAAGAGTTGGGTCAGTTTCCTCCCTAAAACGATTTAATTGTTAAAAAAATGTAGCAGATAGTTTAACTGGGTCAACACTTAAACTTGGCATGAGACTTTACTGAATTACCAACTTCGATCAAGGCCATAAATCATAAATCAGTTAAAGGTGCTATACAAACAGAATAACAAAAATTTAAAAAAAAATAATAATAATAATTTCTGCATCTGAATTCAGCACATAACCTATAAATCTTTTAAAATATTATACAATTAAAATAGTAAAAGACCAACCCCTTTTTACATGTTCGGATTTATATTTATGTATGAGCTTTTCTATCTCATGTTTTTTATGCTTTTCCGAAATGGAAAATTTATTTATTTTTTTTATTTTTATAATTTTCAATATAATTAAAACTGTCTTCAACACACATACAGCATGTCATACTAGGTTCTGGCCCCATTGCTATAGGTAGGCTCATGATTCGAATATAAATTTTGGACGGGTTTGTTAATATATTTTGGAAAAGCAGAGTCAACACAATTTGTAAGCATCTCTTGAAGTCAATTCTAGGTCAATCGATAAAACAAGTATCTTATTTGCCACCCTGTATCCACATATATTTTGTGTTATGTTCGGATAGCATAAAATATGTATTTATAATGTAAAGTCTTTTTCATGCAGATGTTTTTTCATACACATAACACTGATGCCTGTGTCCTTTTACGTTTTAGGATAATATGTAATGAAATGTACATGATTTTTTTGAATTGTTGTTGTTGTTCTGTTAACGAATTAAAATTTTTATCTATTTATCTGTTTGTATTGTTGAAAATTCTAAATAATAATGTTAAAGCATTTCCATTTCCATTTTCATTTTTTTTTTTTTTTTTTTTTCAATTATAAAACATTATGTTGTGTAGTCTGCTGTTGATGGTCATGTTAACAATTTGGTGGCTCAATAGAATGCGACTGATAATATTAGTGCAGTCTAGTTAGGTGTAACTTTAAAATTATTATTACAGAAAAATTCGTTATCCCGTAATCATTTCTAGTCGTATTGGATTAAATTGGCCTGCCACTATAAAACTATGACAGTTTTCCACTGAACATAAAAGCTAGAAACAGCAAGTAGTAAAATAAATAATTGAAATTATTATTGAAGTCCCGAAACAAATGAGATTCAGGTTCAATTTGAAGAAAATTCAGGTAACTTTAAACATCAGACTCCGAGTTTTGGTTGCGGAGGTCAATGCTCTTCAAACAGCAAAAGTGAAAACAAACTTTCATAAAGAAAAAGGATGTTTCATAATTGAAGGAATGAACGACATATAACTTTTTTTATATTGATGGTCTTCGTTCGGTGGCCTGCAATCAAGAGAGTGGATATTACATATTGGTTGTTTAAGGTTTTTCTAATAGGTGGTGCCAAGCCATCTGATTAACGTGTTTATCTTTATTGGTATTAAATCCGGTTTTGGCTTTCGTCAATATTAGTTGGGTAACTAAAAAATGTCCCGTTTTCAAGGGATCATAAGAATCAGGAGACAGATCTACAACCAACATAGAAAGAAGTGTTAGAAGGAAGTCTATAGGATATGAAAGTTTATGGATGTCCGTGTGCCAGTAGGTTGTGACATTTAAAGTTCAACTTTTTTCATGGAATTTAAAATTAAGGAATTCAACCTTTAAATTTAAGAAGTTAAACTTCAAATTATGACTGTGTTTGGGTCGTGAGTGGGATCGCATTAGCTGCGGGTTGTGTTAACCTTGATTTTCGGAAGTCTGTAAAACTGTAGAAATTCAGAGAGTCCCACGTCCAAACTGTTATATAAAAGATAGATTCCATCTTTAGTGATTATACCGGTATCATCTGTTGGGCAGATTTGCGGTGGTGAGATTAGCGTATTGATGGTTCTTCATTGGTCGTTGGTAGGAAGTTTGGAAGTAATTCCTGCAGAATACTGGTTTTCCACTGTTTTGAATAATGGATGGTCGCTGTTTTTGGGGAATAATATTATTATATTATTATATTATTATATTATTATATTATTATATTATTATATTATTATATTATTATATTATTATATTATTATATTATTATATTATTATATTATTATATTATTATATTATTATATTATTATATTATTATATTATTATATTATTATATTATTATATTATTATATTATTATATTATTATATTATTATATTATTATATTATTATATTATTATATTATTATATTATTATATTATTATATTATTATATTATTATATTATTATATTATTATATTATTATATTATTATATTATTATATTATTATATTATTATATTATTATATTATTATATTATTATATTATTATATTATTATATTATTATATTATTATATTATTATATTATTATATTATTATATTATTATATTATTATATTATTATATTATTATATTATTATATTATTATATTATAATATTATTATATTATTATATTATTATATTATTATATTATTATATTATTATATTATTATATTATTATATTATTATATTATTATATTATTATATTATTATATTATTATATTATTATATTATTATATTATTATATTATTATATTATTATATTATTATATTATTATATTATTATATTATTATATTATTATATTATTATATTATTATATTATTATATTATTATATTATTATATTATTATATTATTATATTATTATATTATTATATTATTATATTATTATATTATTATATTATTATATTATTATATTATTATATTATTATATTATTATATTATTATATTATTATATTATTATATTATTATATTATTATATTATTATATTATTATATTATTATATTATTATATTAGAATTAACAACAATTCATGTCACGTTAAAATGTGATTGACTAGTTCTAAAAGTTTGAAGGTTTAATATTGGCAACCAGGAAACCTGACCAGTACTATTATTACTGACATACTTTTCATTTCGTGTTTCCACAAACAAAACTAAATATTGATTGCTTAAATGTCAGGAACCGAGTCGAGTTTGTCACTAAGATTTCAATTCAATCTTTCAGTTTAATTATAAGTAATACAGGTGTACGGTGGTGCCTAACATTCCGAGAGTTCCTGGTTAATCCTTGGCCGTTCATATACTCTAATTAAACAATCAGTCAAATTAATGGCTTATATTTAACGATCATTTGCAGACCAAAGAGGGAATGCTGAACATACTGTGTTATGTAACGTTATCACATCAAAACGTGGTACTTGCCTCTAATTAGCAGATAATATCTGGCCAATTAAACTAACCACCAGTTATTTCATAATCGTATACAATTAAATAATTTTAATTATGAAAAGCATCACCGAATAACTTTTTTTTTATTAGATTTACTATATACTCAAAAGTTCATAATTGGATAACAAAAATATTAAAATAACATTTTTGTGCTTTTTGGTTTTTTGTGAGCTTTTACTAAATTTCAATAGTATTTTAAAATTAAAATATTAATAAAAATACAATTATTTTGTAATTTTTAATTAATTTTGTTTACCATCAATTATAAAATCGAAAATAATAAAAAATTTCCAACGTATATATGTAAAGCTTTTGTGGAAATTCACCACCCATCATAAAATCATACATTTTTTTGGTTTCAAAGAGTTTATACCGATTTGGCTCCTTTGGTCGGGGGGTACTCACATAAGGCCTGCAGCAATGGCAATCTCGTAACCAGTGGTCTATTACATGTACTACCATCATAAGAAAAAAGTAGTTTACCCATTGATGTTCCAGATGTCAGGTCTATGGAATATCACCAGATTTAGTATAAATATATGACATTTAAGCGATTATACATATACAAATATTTTGATTATTTTAAAACGATACCAGTAGTGACATCTAGCATGTCAATGAGCTAACATACCATGGTAGTACTATGTGTATTTATATTATGTTTCATGTAATGGTAACCAGTCATTGGTGGGAGAAGACCTCCCCTTGTCAACCCTCTTGTCAACTGTAGAAGGTTACTCATTTTGCTCAATTATGCCAAATTACACGTTACAGGAAGATTTCAAAAAGTTTAGCAAATTTTGGCAACCTATCGTTAGTAATGCACGTTTGTGCTTAACTAGCCTTCCTTTTTATCAATTCATTGTCATGTTATTTATGTTACTTAAATAGAATAAAAGAAAATTTGTTTTAAAGGAAACAAAATATCTTGGGCTTGTCATTGATAATAGGATCATCCGATTAGAATCAAGATATACTATGATATTCTATGTACAAGATATAGCAGGCATTTTAAAATCAAGGCCGATATACTTAACCAAAGGTGGTCAATCAATCACCTTATCACATTTTTTGGCCACAAAACTTAAGTTCCTCATCGACATCGGAGCCAATAAAAACGTCATAAAAACCGAACTAGCAGTGAACGCCGAACCAACCGAAAACCAATTAGATCAGCGGGAAGTGACACCAAAATCAGTCACAAAATTAGTGAACCATTTTTTAAAAGCATAGGCATCGAAAATACCATCGTATGCTCGTTGGACTAGGGTTGAAATCAAGGCATTATTGGAGATGACACATTAAAGGAACTTGAGGCACTTATTGATCGAAAACACAACGAACTGATCATCACACCTAACATACACATTTAGTTACCAAAAAAACATCATACCAAGTCATAATATGAAAGTACAATATGCCCACCTTACCATTGACATTAAGAAGAAATTGTACTCAGTCTTCTTGAAATTTACGATGTTGTTCGGGTCCTTGAATCGGAAGATTACGCCTCGATTTGAGTTGTAGAACAGAAGATGAATGCCTCGTAAATTAAAAAATATCGAATAGTAGTAGACGCCAGGAGGTAAAATTCTGTGGCAATATCTAATTCCTATCCAATCCCGAAAATTACCAATACATGAGCAAATCTCGGAGACTAAGTTGTTTGCCACCTAACTTCAGGATTTTATCAGATTCAAATGGAGGAGACTGACATCCCGAGGACATATTTTTAACCCATGAAAAGGAAACATAAATTCCTGCGACTTCCATTCGGCTTCAAGAATGCACCCGCAATATTGCAATGGATGATCGATAACGTTCTAAAGGAATTCATCGGCGAATTATGTTACATTTATATAGGCGACATCATCGTCTTTGAAGGTAGACACGAGGAAGAACTTCAAGAAGCCAACCACCACGTAAATATCTACAAAACGGAATTCTTAAAATGTATTGGCTATTCAACTCATCAAGAAACCAGATAATTTGAAAGATCTCAAATCCTTCCTGGAATTACCATCGTATTATGGTACCATCGCGGTTCATCCGTGATAGCTTAGCACTGATAGCTTAGCCAATAACCAACTTAACGAGAGAAGAAAATTCTCAAATCTCAGCGTCGCAATCTAAGAAGGTAAAAATTGACTTGACCCAAGAAGAGTTTAAAGCGTTTCGCAATATCAAGAAGCTCCTGTCCTATACGGAAATTTTAATTTTTCCAAATTTTAGCAAACCTTTATTGCTAACTGCCAACTCTTCCTTGTTTGCGATTAGAGCTGTATTATTTCAAGGAGACATCCTAATCGTGTTGCACTCCACACATTCCAAGGTACCCAGCAGAACTTCTTCATGTGCGCCTAATCGGCTATCATGGAAATCAAAAATGCAAATTTTTCAAAATTTTCCTCATCAAGTCGAAACCATTTTACATGTACGGGACAAATTAATCAAAGCGCTACATTATTTTGAGGTACCCGCATACTTATGTGATGAACAATAAGGGAAGCTTTGTGAGCCTTATTACAACGGACTATCTAAAATCCCTGGGTGTTCAAATTTATTTAACACCCTCCCAACGAAGCGAGGTAAATGAGACTATCGAGCGCGTTCATTCCACTATAATAGAAATAATTTGCTGCCTCCAAAATGAGTATAGATAACTATCCACAAAAGAACTCATCAACATTGCTGTAGACCGCTATCCATTGACGGATTTTGTTCGAGTTCCGTTTTAAATTCCAGATCTGCTACTAAGTCCGGATCATTGACAGATATCTTGTTCGAGTTCTGTTTTGAGTTTCGGGTCTGGAACTAAATCCGGATCATTGACGTATCTGGTTCGAGTTCCGTTTTAAGTTTTGGATCTGGAATTAAATCCGGATCATTTACGGATCTTGTTTGAGTTCCGTTTTAAGTTCCAGATATGGAAATAAATCCAGATCATTGACAAATCTTGTTCGAGTTCAGTTTTAAGTTCCGGGTCTGGAACTAAATCCAGAACATTGACGGATCTTGTTTGAATTCGGTTTTGAGTTCTGGATTTGGAACTAAATCCGGATCATTGACGGATCTTGTTCGAGTTCCGTTTTAAGTTCCGGATCTGGAAATACATCCAGATCATTGATGGTACTTGTTCAAGTTCCAATTTAAATTCTGGATTTGGAACTAAATCCGGATCATTGGCGGATCTTGTTCGAGTTCTGTTTTAAGTTTCGGATCTGGAAAACATCCGAATCAGTGATGGTTCTTGTTCGAGTTCCATTTTAAATTCTGGATTTGGAACTAAATCCGGATCATTGCCGGATCTTGTTCGAGTTCCGTTTTGAGTTCCAGATTTGGAACTAAATCCGAATCATTAACGGATCTTGTTCGAGTTCCGTTTGTAGTTCAGGACTTGGAATTAAAACCTGGATCATTGACGGATCTCGTTCGTGTTTCGGTTTAAGTTCCGGATCTGGAACTAAATCCGGATCATTGACAGATCTTGTTCGAGTTCCATTTTGAGTTCCAGATTTGGAGCTTAATCCGGATCTTGCCGGATCTTGTTCGAGTTCCGGTTTAAGTTCCGGATCTGGAACTAAATCCAGATCATTGGCGGATCTTGTTCGAGTTCCGTTTTGCGTTCTGGATTTGGAACTAAATCCGGATCATTGACGGATCTTGTTCGAGTTCCGTTTTAAGTTCCGGATATGGAAATAAATCAGGATCATTGACGGATCTTGTTCGAGTTCCGTTTTAAGTTCCGGATTCAGAAATACATCCGGATCATTGACGGATCTGGTTTGAGTTCCGTTTTAAGTTCCGGATTTGGAAATAAATCCTGATCATTGGCGCATCTTGTTCGATTTCCGTTTTGAGTTCCGAATTTGGAACTAGATCCGGATTATTGACGGATCTTGTTCGAGTTTCGTTTTAAGTTCCGGATCTGGAACTAAATCCGGATCATTGACGGATCCTGTTCGAGTTCCGTTTTGAGTTCTGGATTTGGAACTAAATCCGGATCATTGACGGATCTTGTTCGAGTTCCGTTTTGAGTTCTGGATTAGGAACTAAATCCGGATCATTGACGGATCTTGTTCGAGTTCCGTTTTAAGTTCCGGATTTAGAAATACATCCGGATCATTGACGGATCTTGTTTCCGTTTTGAGTTCCGGATTTGGAACTAGATCCGAATTATTGACGGATCTTGTTCGAGTTTCGTTTTAAGTTCCGGATCTGGAACTAAATCCGGATCATTGACGGATCTTGTTAGAGTTCCGTTTTAAGTTCCGGATTTGGATCTAAATCCGGATCATTGAAGGATCTTGTTCAAGTTTCGTTTTAAGTTCCGGATCTGGAACTAAATCCGGATCATTGACGGATCTTGTTAGAGTACAGTAATTATTGCGGTCAATTACGCAATAAAAACCTTTAATAACCTATCCTTTATACGTTCTCTATACGTGCCTAAAATATGCTGGCTGCACTATAATCACATCATCCTATGAACCACTCATGTCACAATTAGCGTATCTACTTTGAATTAAGCTAACTTCTTCGAGAAACGACTATATGTGACCTAAACTATTAAGCCTATTAAGACTCTTGCAAGGCGTTTTTTAATTCTTTAATATGGACGTCATCCTGAGATGCTTTTTAAAACTTGTTGATGTGTGTAAGTTTCCCTTTATTGGATGACCGCTGCCTAAAGAATTGCTGTCTTCTTTAGGTTACATCTAGAACAATACGAAGAGTAATTTTGGGATCGAAACTGTATTGTTGATACGGTACGTACCAGTAAAATATCCTGTTATTATGAAACCAATTATTATTATTTTAATAGAAACATTATGAGCTGACAACGTGAACATTATCAAGATAACAGGAATACTATGTCGTCCAGCATCTGATCATATACAATTAAACACACACCATGACCATGTATCGAACGGCGTCAACAGTCGCCCGAAACAAAATTTTATTTTACTATAACAATTTCCACTATAAGGACAATGTAGTTTTGCAATTATTATCATTTGAAAATTCGGAAAATTTGATTAATTAAAAAATTAAAAAAATATAAATTTGTTTTAATTAAAATTTACGGTGGTCGAACTTTTAAACAAACAAATTGTATATATATATATATATATATATATATATATATATATATATATATATATATATATATATATATATATATATATATATATATATATATATATATATATATATATATATATATATATATATATATATATATATATATATATATATATATATATATATTCATGAAAGGATATCCGCCCCAAAAAAAAAGTCTCCCCCAACCATATATCCCACTCAAATTAAAAGTAATCCCAGATCATATCATATAATCATCTAAATTGAAACATTAAAAAAATTAACGCAACAAAACCAAAATGTGATGAGTTGATAAAAATACCACTGTAATGATGTAGGCCATCAAATAAAATTCACAGCACTTCACGACACGAATTAAAAATAGACGGACAAACAGGCCGCAGAAATAAAATTAAAAAAAATTTGTTGCTGTATCGTTTGTGGCCAACACAACAAATTTACGTACCACATAATAAAGCGCACAGCAATTGAAGTTAATTCACACGAGACATGATATGGTTTTTTATTTTTAAATATCAAATACGTTCAACCTAGACAGTGCTGAACTCGGTTTTTGACCAAAGTAAAAAAAATCTTAATTAAAATTCTAAGCTATAATTATTTTAGTAATGTGCGTTGTAGGATGTTATGGTACAACGAGTTTTCTAAAAGGAGCGATGTTTTTTTTTTTAAATTCGATTTGTAGCTAAGATAAGCTCAATATACTGTGGAGTGAGCTGGAAGAAACGTAAATGTAAATACAAACAACACTCCTCAGTTTAAAAAATTCGCCTTTACTTCATCAATATAAGGATACATATCAATTGATGGTCTTGGCGTTGTTACTAAAAGTGCATCCCGGTGCCAGTTGTAGAATGCCGTAATTTTTGAGAGTTCCCTGCGGATATATTTTTTAATTGCATATAATGTCGACGGTTAGTTTCTTGTCAACTCTGAGGACCCATTAATTTGGTGCGTGCAACTTGATGAAGTAATTCTGCGGTGGAGCTACTGTTATAAACGGAGATTTGTGTGTGTGTTTGCCTGGGCGGGAATATATGGCATATTATCAGCTTCTTGACTTCGTCGAAATACATTCCTGAGTTGTCCCATGTCTAATCTATTTGACTAGATATTGGCTTGCTGGATGAGGCCAATTATGCATAGGAGCATGCATGTATGATAGAGTAGTTGGTTAGTAGTAGACGCTGAATTCATTGGCTGCTATGCGTAGCAACTAGAAAGTTGTTTTCGTGATGGTGGCATGATGGATTCAATCTTATCTTTGTCGATAATGGGTTTTTGTAAAGGAGGCTTTGGTGATACTTTGTTGATGGGTCTCTTGATATTACGATTGTCAACGGTTTAATGGTTACCACGCGAGTTACCCATCGTTTCCTAGATGAATGGCTTTACTCCGGCCTAACTTCCATCTTATAATTCATCTCGGAGTAGAACAATATTCCCAGGTGTGAGGTTTGAGGTCTTTCGATGCCATTGCGAACGATGTTGTAGACTGTGTAAATAATCTAACATCCATTTTTGTCAAAACTGTACTCGAATATTTTGCATCATTTTCCCTCGTGTCGTAAGTGGTGTTTTTAGCCCAAGAGGTTCCTTATCTGATGGAGCGTTACTGCTTCTCTGATTATAAAGTTCCCCGAGTCAATGCCGCTGGTTCGAAATCCTCCGTTAGAGGGTAGCGTGGTCTAGATTTGAGGCTGGCTTCGAGTGGGTTCGTAGAGTTGTCATCTCCTCAAAGGTTAGTTTGGCATGCTTACCCACTTCCCCTTGTCGAGGGATTACTAGGTCATTTGCAGTAAACTAAAACATCAGCTCAATTGGCTTAAAATATGCCTTTTGGTTGTGTCTTGTGTTGACTATATGCATAAGGTAATCCCCACTGAACTGCACGATTCTATATTCACTTATCTGGATGACTTTCTTATAATATCCGCAACATTGGACGAGCATTTTAGATTGCTAGCATTAGTGACTTAATTTAAAAAAAAAAGGACTTACAGTAAACATTGGCCAATGTGAATCCCTATTTAAGGAGATATTATACTTGCGGGTTTAAGTGGTAGGAGATGGATGTTTAAAAGTGAATCTAAAAAGGTCAGAGGAATATTAGAATATCCTGCACTACGTGAATTTAAACAAGTTAGACGGTTTTTTAGGGTTATGTGGTTGGTACCGAAGATTCATTAAAAACTTCGCCAGCTTAGCTGCTCCAATAACTGATCTTCTTAAAAAGGAAAAAATAACAATTTGAAACTTCCAACGCTCAGTCGTCTTTTGTAAAATTAAAAGCTGCGCTTTCCAGTACGCCAGTGTTAGCCTACCCGAAATTTAATGTAATGCACCCCGTGAGGGAATTAGAAATATTGCGGGTATGTATTTAACGATTCGGCAAAAACCACTTAAATTTTTTGAATCTTTGTCAGTTTTAAGAAGTTCATTGAGTTCAGTTTTAGCCGTGATGAGGCTCGATCTATTCCCACATATAACCTTCGTAACTTAGACCATGGCATGATATAAAAAAGTGAAAGGCTGCAATGAATGTACCGATAGATCAGCTATAGAGACGCCATCTGATTATAGATGAATTTCTTTCGAGCTCAGACAGACAAATATTGATCATGTTGACAAGCGTTCGCAATCCCGTGTAATCCCGGCATATCCGATCACTATATGCAATTTATATCCATCAACCGCAATGTCCTTTGGAAGATAGTCGCCTCAATCGAAAGCCTTTGCTTAAGTTCTCCGAATATTGTACGGATGTTTGATCTAACCAGCCTTGTTGAGGGTAGAATATTATTGATTATTAAAATGTTGAATGTTGTTAAGAATATTTATGGAGCGATGCAATATTTAACAGTAAGCAATCGGCATTCCTGAATTAAATCAGTTGGTTCTTCTCTTCATTAAATGCTCTGAAAATTTTCTCCAGGTCATAACATATCGATGGTATTTGTGGTGCAACTGGCAGGTTTTCTGCTGACCAACGCTCAGCAGATATACAAAAGGTTATTTGTTCCATGAATACTGACCAGCGCAGTCTGTAGCAGTCCTTTCTTCATAAAAATTATGGCTTGTACTGCATAAACTGCAACACTTGACTGAAACAGTGATTCGAACATCGTCAACTTATGAAGATTGTCAGAAAGGTGAGGTTAGTACAATCAGCAGTCTTAAATCATAAAACCTATTTTTGGATGACCTTGGACTACACACATTGGAATGAGGTTGTAGCACAGTCTAGCTCCACATATTCAATAAAAATGGATCTTACACGGCAAGAGTATTGGATTTCAAATGGCAAATAAAAGGACAAAGAAACCATTCGAAACATCATATGTTTGAGCACGAAAGATTTACCGATTGACGTGGCATTTGCACTGACCTAAGAACATCATTGATAGGAGCAATCGTACATACCTCACTCCTCGATCAAAATATTTAGTTAGACCTTAATGGTCACCCCTTTATATAGAAACAAAATCAAACCAAAAACATTCGCTGTGGGTTGGGAGTTTTTGTCAAACAGTAATACTAAAATGAATCGAGATTTTAGTATTGTGTAATTTGGTTTAATCACGCCATTACGGCATAATCATTAGGTTTGAATGGACATTTTAGGCGAAACGAAAAAAAAAAAAAACAAAAAAAAAAAACTAAACAAAATACATAAA
Organism: Tipula confusa; assembly: GCA_963556175.1. Lineage (NCBI taxonomy): Eukaryota > Metazoa > Arthropoda > Insecta > Diptera > Tipulidae > Tipula > Tipula confusa. The sequence goes on from OY744477.1 coordinate 71,579,516, forward strand.
AATGTTACTGCCAGATTTGATGGAATGATAATTGTATGTTGAACGGGTGGAATGGTGGCATTTTGTTTTACATGTTGTAATTGGTGCGAGAGGTTTTAGGATAAACGATTCGAGGAAATATTTAGTTTTAGACGAAAACGTTCCATTTAATATTTTGACCTAGCAATCATCATTAATAGCGTAATGAACTAAAATGTATTAGAATTTTTTTTCTATTTTTTATACAGCAAAAGCTGTTTGATGGTTCAGTAGTGTATTACCAATTTTTATACATATAAAAATATTCAGATTATTTTAAAATGAAACCAGTAGCGACATCTAACACGTCAATGGGCTAACATACCATAGAAGTACTATGTGTATTTATATTATGCGTGGTGTTGGCTCTGGTGGTAACAAAATCAATGTGCGTGGAGCACTCGACAACTTCGTTGATAAATATTTTGAATAAAAGAGAGCCAATATGACTGTCACTCCAGAAGAAGCACGAAAATACCGGGAAAAACAATAGGAAATCTTTACGAACTGCCATCGATCTAAAAGATAGGACGTTACAAATTTAAAGGGGAGATACTGACAATACAAGCTCTCTAAATTGACGATGAGAATGGCGTGATCGATTTTATCGAAGGCTTTAGCAAAATCAGTACAGATTACGTCAAGCTGACTTTTGGAGTTATAACTATTAAAAATGTAATCAAATTAGTGACCTACTATTATTGATATACTAGAAAAAACCGATGCTGAGCTGGAGAAACGATAGGTCTGATGTGAAAAGACAACACATTATGAACCATTGATTCAAAAAGTTTTGGTAAGACCCACAAAAGTGCAATCCCACCGTAATTCGCTATATCATTTCTTTTTGCTGATTGAAAAATGGTACACATAACTGAAATCTTCTTGGAATCTGAAAAAGCATCAATCCGCAGGCTTTCATTCAATATTAAGGTAACGTAAGAAGAGGCCAAACTCTCTGCGCAGCTCTTGAATAAAATAGGCGAAATGCCATCATGCCCGGGACCCTTATTAATATTAAATTTGAGTAACCGATCTTACTGAATATTGAATATTTGGTTGATCTGTGTAGCTAAATTGGTTGCACAGTAATCCAACAATGTGATTGGTCTTTCATCAGTCAAGGCGAAAAAACAACATCAACGACGTCGCATCAAAGTACCTCGGGAGAATGATCGATGATCATTAAATGATCGCTATCACGTAGTAAAGTCCCAATATCATGGGATTTGATGAATTCGGGGATCATGTGATAATAATTGATGTTGGATCCATGAGGAACATATACCATAAGAACATATACCATGTGGAACAGATTATGCGTACGGTGATTAAACTGAAATTAGGATGGCAAGCGATCAATTCAGTGGGAATAATATTCTTTGAGGCTATTAAAATATGCCACCACCTTTAAGGACCGTGTCGAAGTCGTATCTGGCCTTTCGATATACCATATTAGTTAGTTTTAGGTGGCCGCCCAACAAAAGGACGAGGCATAGACACATATGATCTGTAGCCTTACCACATAAATTGCTTCTCCGCACTACAATACTGTAACCAATTTGAGCTTCTCACGAAGCAGTAGATATCTTTAACGCTTAATTTATTGAGATCCGTTAGATCGCACAGGAGGTGAGCTCCCAAAAACTTGAGTCTGTTTTGAGACAGACAGGTGAATAAGGAATGAAGTATTGTTTACTCCTCTTCTTTGTCGTTACAGCTTCGACAATTATCATGAAAGAAAGGACCAAGTCTACTGGCATGCTTTTCAATAAGACAGTGTCCAGTAATGACACCCACAACCATGCTAATATTTTGCCGTTGAATAGATGTTAGACCTTTGTAAGTAATTACACATGAGGTGCAATTTTCCTACTATTGTGTGTAATTTTACGAGCTTCTACTTTGAGGAGTAATTTGCATGTAGCAAGAGGTACTTCAATAAGGTGAAGATAAGGTAAGATGAGGCAAGTAATACCTTGTCGCGCGAATTCATCGGCTTTCATTTTCCCCGTAATATTAAAATTGCCTGGCACCCATATAAGATGGATATTGATGTTCGGCCATCTCGATAAGAGATGAAAGAGAACTCCGGGCTACTTTCAACGTAATAAAGTCTGATTGTACAACTTTAATTGCAGCCTGTCTGTCCTGCGCCGACCTTTCCATCAATTTTCGAGCCATCTGTAAAAAAGTTAATAAAGCCTGACTTTAAAACTGTTCCATTCACCTAGTCCTCTCTGGAAGGAATATCAGTTATAAATTTAACTTCGAGGTATGATGTCGAGATGGTGTAGTCGATAGATTTGGGGATTTCTTTGTTCAAACTTTCTTTGTTGAAACTATAACTTCATACATTAGAACTGGTCTAACCACAGAGATATAAAGCCAATGCATAATGTGAAGCTTAAGCCCTCATCCTTTTCCTTTTTTACTCTTTCCAGAATATAACAAATAAAATATTTTGCCGAATTCATTCTTGAATTGAACTTTAGTTGAACAAAAATATGCGAAATAGTTATGAAAGCTTAAAACTTGTATTAATTTGTTTATGGATTATAGTCACATCAATAACGAATTCGCTAACTTGCTAACAATTAAAAGTTAAATTGAAACTTAAAAATTAGAAGACAGCACAGTAATAAAAAATCTGGAAAAAACTTGATGGTAACTCCAATTCATTTTATCACCTAGCAATTATTTGGCCTATCCCAGAATATCAATGTTCGATATAATCAAGATTTACATTTAACAAACAAGAATAATATAGAAGTATTTATATTGAAGTCCAGAGCTATTGATTAATGTATCAATCATTACAATCGGGCCACTGTTACGTGTTGCAACGTGACAATCGACTTATCTCGCGAACATTTTGCTCGTATATCTATAGTCGAGTGTGACAGCTATGCATTAAATTACAGATAGGTGTCAATCAATGGACATTCCCAGTAAGCCAACTTCAATATCTATACTAATTATGTGATCGTCAGGTAACCACGATGATTTAAGGTATATCTGGAATTCAAATAACAGACTCGAAATGTGTCTTAAAAAATGACGATTTGCAGTTAACAGCAGCAATTGATGAAAAATCACACCAGATCAATTACTCAATAATCAAGATGAACGAAACAAGAAGGTTTATACCCAAAAGTATCAAAGCGCAGCCTTTTTAATCTAACCATAACTATGTTGCAAAATGTAATTTTGTTCACAAGCTTTTTATTTTTCTATGGACTTTACTTGTACTGTCGACAAATAATTTGACATTTGCATATTTTCGAAAACATTTTACAAATTTCCTTAAAGCGTATAAAACCCAGAAATTTTCCCATCCATAAAATGATTAATTTTTTTTCTACCATTATACTAACCTTAACCTTTGTCGAAATAAATTTTTGTGTCGTGCACCATTTAACATCAATATACATTTTAATAATCTTAAAATGTCAGCAACTAAACCAATTTTTGTTATACAATTGTACGAAATTATTTGTGTCGTACTGTATTAACCGTTTGATGATTGAATCGCCCCAAACTAAATTAAAAATGTTAAACGACATTTTATGGTCACCACTTAACCCCCCAACGAAATACTTTTGTGATTTAATTGCAGTATTCCAATTATATTTGCACTTTTAATTACTGTCGCCATTTATAAAAAAATTTTCAACTTGCATGTGACAGGAAAATCCTCATAAAAACAGACGGTTGCATTTCAATTAAAAAATTTCTCATTATATTTGTTGGAAAGTTATACCTTTAATTTGATAAATTTTCCATAATTTTCCGAACCTTAATAACGATATCGTGCGGTTTCATGAAAACCATTTTTACAAGAAAAAATTTGGACGAAAAGATTCCAATAACACCAGGAAATCAAGAAATCTGTAATTTCCTTGTTGCCAACATCAATTCGTATATAAGCGTAAAACCTTTGTGTATCTATATAAATCTACAAAATACCAATCCTCTTGTGGAATGTAATAAATTTTTCCGTGACAGAAAAATAAAGATGGTATTCTGGGTGGGTGGTAACAAAGCACTGGTAGAAGTGTCGTATTACGTGTATTATATACATACTCGTATATATTCAGGCAGTCAAATTAATGGGCGCGATTACATAAATAATGAAATTTAATTAAGAATGCTGTAATTTAATTATTGTTTGACTGTTAATAATCATAAATTTTAATGCTTATTTGTTACAAAATTATTACGTTTTATTTTAAAGAGCTTTTTGTGTACAGTACTATTCGTACATAACAGTTTTAATTGTGTTTAAGGTATTTTTAATTGAGAAATTCTTAAGTTTTGTAAATTAAGTATGGTGGAATGGGGGCTTTAAATGATACTTAACTAAACTGAAATTGAATTTAAGCAACTAAATGAAAATTTCTATGAACAAATGGACAATGGATTTTACGGTAACATGACTGCTTGCTCTTGTACGCTGTTATCATTCAATCCAATTATACAGATATTATCTGTATTTACCAGGACTTGGTTAAACTGGTTTCGGTTACATTAAAGCTAACTGCAAAAACTCGCAATAGCTTAGATTTTACATAGTATCATTTGATTTGTAATGTTTAATCAATTTTTTAAAAATCTAATTTGTATTAAATTTAAATTTTTGTGTCAAATAAAGTTTATATAAATTAGATTTTCGGCGATTACATGACGTATTGGTCATAAAACGGTTAATTCAATTGATTTGTAATGTTTATACAATTATTTTAAAATCTAATTAGTATTACTCTTAAAGTTTTGTCATAAATTTCTTTTTATGCAATTCATGTAAGTTAGAAAGAAGCAAAGAGATAATGGCAAAATACTGGTACACAGTATTTTGCCATTATCTCTTTGTTGTTAAAAAGTGCAAAAATAATTTTCATAAAATATTTTAGTTTTTTTATGGGAATTTTTTGCCCATACAAAATCGTCATCTATAGTTTTCTATGGTATTACTTCGGGATTGTTCTTTCGAATGGTTGGTTTTCTACTTAAATTTGAATTTTTATCATTCATTCTTTTAAACGTGATGCTTTGCAATTCAATAGCAACACTGTATCCTCTATAGTTAGCGGGGTGATTTTGCATCCAACAGTGAACACTTCACAGTGAACGCATTTGGCCTGCCAATTTTTTGGTAGGACACATCTTGGTTCCTTATTGCAGTACTTTTGTGTTGGTCCATACGCTTGGCATCTTTCAAGTTTATTTTGAGGTTATTTCCATTCATCACCTTTGCGTTAAACTGATCAGTTGCAGTTATTGGAGATGGAGTATTATTTCGTTTCCTTTTGTTCCTTCGATTTATAACTCTTACAAACACAGTTTCCCTAGCTAGTTCTTCTTCACCTGTATGGCACTCTTGCACGGCTGTTGTTTTTAGATTAGTCTTTTGGTTATTGACTTCCTTTGATTTAAGAGTACTAACTTCGTTTTCGAGAACTTTTATTCGCTCCTGCATCGATGCAATTGTTTGATTCAGTTGCTTGTTTATATTTGTGGAATCGACCAATGCACTATTGGCTTTGCACAATTCACTGTACAGTTTGTTCTCAGTTAAAGAACGATTGTAGTTCTCTTGCAACAGTTCGTTTTTCGGGTTTTCCTTATTTTCAGGACGATTTGATCCTTTTATCCTTTCTGACTCCTTTGGAATGGATATGAAATATCCTTTTCTTTTGTACTCAGTTGAGTATTATTATTTTTCCCTAACATATCTTGGGATTGGTTGTAATAATTATAGTATAGCAATGATTGGTCTCCCCCAGAATCCATGAGGCCGATCTCCGAAGAGAGTAGATTTCCCTGAAGATCGGGTATACCACCTAGGGTAATTGTTTCCTTGTTTGTTACACTCATTGCGTTTTTATAGTGTATTGATTGCAGTCGCCTCTAGTATTTAGCCGATGAGTATTCCCTCGTTGCCCGGGTATTACCACTTGGAGGTATACTAGACACATTCAACACCCAAATTGATGAAATTGGTTTGATGGCAGTTTATCAGTAAATGAAAAAGTATTTATCGTAACTCGTTGCTCTCCATAGAACAACGGAGTGGAGATGACCACGGAAATCTTGGTACACAGCGATGAGTGCAGTTCAAATTACTTCTTTAAAAGAGTCATCGGACTGCACCTTATATACTCAGATGACTACTAATTATAAAAAAAGGCTTTTCCAGATGATGACTGGCCCACACCGAGTCAACAGTCTGGCTCGAACAAATTCGTTCCCGAGGTCGTTCTTCGTAATGTGATTACTCCTTTTGAGTAATGAGCTAATCTGATTAAACACCACGCCGTATCATGGATCGAATCTAGTAAAAGCATTTGAAATTTGATACAGAAGCTTAGGAGGCGTTAAAAAAAGATCTAGAAGTTATAAATTAATGCCCTCAACGCTATTTCTAGAGTGACTAATTTTGTAAATATATTATATATAAATATATATATATATATATATATATATATATATATATATATATATATATATATATATATATATATTTATATATATATATATATATATATATATATATTTATATATATATATATATATATATATATATATATATATATATATCTATATATATATATATATATTATATATATATATATATATATATATATATATATATATATATATATAGACATATATATATATATATATATATATATATATATATATATATATATATATATATATATATATATATATATATTATATAAACTTATGCACAGACACCAAACAACTGCGCGCACATGTGATTATCTCAAGAGATGTTCGTTTTT